>JALMLS010000097.1:0-221761 GCA_038496445.1 Trichosphaerium sp. ATCC 40318 | reverse complement strand
CTTAACAGTTGTTGTCGTAAGTTGGTTTCCTAAGACTCCTAAGAAAATTATAGAAATGGCACGACAACGGACAATCAGGACTCAATATGAATGTGTCAAAGGTTACACAAAGGACATTTATTGGCCATATCAACCGATGCGCTGGGCAACTAATCTGTAGTATGCAAGGACTGCGCAAACTTATTTAGGTTCACCACCCTACAACAATTAAGTGAGTAAATTCTCAAGTCGAAATCGTAGCCAAACCATGCTAATGTATTTTGTGGGTCTTCAGGGTCCAGTTTATATTGTTGAAGCTGAGCAAACACATGTTCAAGTTGCTCACAAACTGCTTTGCGTAGCTCGGCAGCTTCAGTTACATCGGCTGTGTAAAGGTGATTTAGGCAATGAGTAACGCCCAAAGGTAAATTCAAGGGTATGTGTAGAACACACCTTCGAATTGTAATGCTTCAGAGCGCTATATGTATCGTTAGATACCGGATCTACTTCCTCGTCGGAAGAGGGCATCAAAGTACAGGGAGAAACCACTATGCGTTGAAACATCTTCTGAAGAGAACGATAGAACCTCCATGTCAGAAGACAAGAGCTCATCATGTACCAGTGGGAGCTCAATCTTGTCCGAACCGGCGACATATTTAGTTGAACAGGGTTAAATAACGGTCCAAGAGATAACCGAAAGTCAATATGTTTCTTAAGAGCACGGACGTTACAGATTCTGGCACACAATGACAAAGCAGCTTTTGTAAAGACCATCAATGAAAAAAGTAGTATTCAAGTTTTCAGTCTTCAAAATCGGTGTCACAGTTGTTTTGTAGACCTCCACTACCTTTGGAGTTGTCCGTTGCAGTCTTCTTCATTCTCCGAAGTTATAGCAGTAGGTGGCTTACATCACTCACCTGTCCTGTACAATACTTGCTTGAAGCTATCAGAGCTTTTAATAAGTGCAACAGATCTTGGGTCATTCTACAAATTATTGTTAAATACGAGACATCACTTTAGTCACATAAATACAGCAAGAACTGCACAGCAAATAAGACAACGCGTAGATAGTGCCCAATAATATTTTTATTCATCTCATAATCTGCACTCCATCAACAAATATCTCTTAACTGTGCTGACTTCTCTTCTCCGCGTTGAACGATATCAATGCTACTCGTTTTGACAAGTTTCCGACACGCTGCACCTTTTGAGGCGCATCATACAGGGTGTTGCTCTTCTTGCTAAGCAGCTCCCATGTTGGTTGATGTTAAAAACCAAGTAAAACCCAAAAACAGGTCCACCCTAGCTGTTACAATTCTGCCATTACGTAGCCTCGTCTAGGGCAACTTTTATATGGGAAGCTGCAGCATCAACTGTCGCTACACTGTATCCCAGAGGACCACGGCATTCAGCTGAGCTCGAAAAATTCTTGACAATAAATAACGTCTCTTGAAGGCACAAAGTCTCTGATTGTGTCAAACAAAATAGAACAATAGGAAATAGTACATCAGCACCTAATCGCAAAGTTAGACATTTGTAGCTACAAATTGTTCATTTTTTAATTCGGGAGTACCTAGGGGGCCTTCTTTGTCTTGAGCCACTGTTGCTATCTTATCCAAAGCATCTGCCATCACGTACGCAATATCACAAGGGCACTGAGATGAATAAAATTAGTTCCTTTTGAAATAAATAATGTTTTGTTACGCACTGTCTGATAGGATAAATAGGATAACGTATCAATCGCTGAGGCGAAAAGCTCTGGAGGATTTTCAAGTACAGAAGGTATACCATATGAACTAACGGTTGCGCTCTTAAGTGAGCTTGACCTGTACAAAGTAAGTAGTGGAAATGGACTGACATTAAGCTCAAACCTTTCAAAAACATCTCATTGTGCTCATCAAAGTCTACAGTATCAATGCACGTTATTTTCAATAGTTGGTTCTGAATTTTAGGAAATACTGAGCGTTCGAGATAAAGATAAACACGCTCAAACTCTTCTGTAGCGATGGAGTGATCTAACAAAGGTTAAAAAACATCAAACGAGACCTCATGTAGTTTTACCTGAAATTATCGTGTTAACCATGCCTTCAAGGAATGATATTATCTCTTGTGGTTGAACAGACGCTATACTCGTCTCAAGTTGCCCAAAAAGGAATTTAAGTTGCTTTCCTACAACAATCTTAGCAACTAAAAATAACGTTACACGATAAAACACATGCCTTCAGGATAAGCACTATCAAATATGAACTGATCAAAGTCCATTTGTAGATTGTAGGCCTCTGGACAATGAGGTCTACTCTCTGACATGGGTGGTGATGCGGCCAGTATGCTCTTTAACACTTTGCTTCGCGTCCTTTGTGATCGCATAGGTGTTACGCGAGCGGCAACAAGTACGTACTGTCTGTGTACTAATTTGACTTGTATATTCAGGCACTAAACAGAGCAACCAACCAGTCAGAAATTCAAGTAATCATCACCTTATTCACGTACCCTCAGAGAGTAATGCGCTTTTCTATACTCATCATGCTTCTTGCATATATCTATGCATAAAAATATTAGCTTATCATAACAAGTATATCACGTTACCCTTTACACTGACATAAAAATGCGGATATATTTGAATGTTAGGTTTTGGTTTGCCGCTACGCCAAGCAGTGATGATTGCATTCACATTCGCAACTTTAGATGAAATAGCTTCAATAGATGCTTCCGCTAATCTAGAAAGCTAATAAGCGCCTACTGCTACAAAATTGTGACGTGACGAAACTGACCTTACACGACTTTCAGCACGCAATTGTTTTACTTTTGCCAAATCACGATATCTAATGCACAATCATCAATGAGGAGTTCTGTAGCAGATGCATGCGCGACTCACCTCATTATAAGAGTTCTATTCGCACGGTTCGAGAGTTCAAGCAGTATATTCTTGTTCTCCTCACGAAGCGTTGTCAGCTCTTGAATCAGATCGTTCTTGTCTTGGAACTTAATAGACAGTCTACCCTTCAACACACCCAAATATTTTTCAACCTGCGCATAATTACACGTCAATCTCATGGTAATTGTGTAGACGTGTCATTTGCCCAAATGTAAAAACAGGAAATAAAAAAAAACATTAACCCAGCAGCTAACAACTAGACACCCTCCGCGTTTTTTTTTGTACCTGTTGCATCAGCTTATTGTTTTGCTTCTTCTTCAACAATGGCGACATTGTCTCTTCTGGGCCACTAACAGCCATTCTCGGTTCTTGACCAAAATATGAAATAGTGTAGCCTTCTTTTACACTACCAGTGACGCTAATAGGTGCTGATTTGGTTTTCGCGCGTTGAGGTGACATTTGAATTGCTCCTTGGGATCTAATACAAGCTGTTATTGACATGTTCTACCGACTAATTTTTTTTTTTCACGTCATTTGACATACCTAGCCAGTTTTGGGCTAGCAAATCTGAGAGGCGGCGGTGAGCGCAATAAAAACGCGGCTGAGTTGGCATGCTAAAAAAGGTAAATAACTGCGTTTTGGCAAAGATGCCAAATGTATACCGATAGTGGTGGGATTGACATAACACCTCTTCGTTGAGGGGGACTGGTTGCTGTCACAACAGAGGAACGAATGCGCGTTCTACTAGAGTCGATTGGTATGCTTTCGCTAACGTGCGGTCTGGCGCTCGCGCTGTCTCTCCTTGCAATGCCAATACTCTCACCACGCACTCTAGTGGGTCTGACAGCGTGTTAGGAAAATACAAATAAACAATAATACGCAAATACCTTGCATTCGGCTCAGTGGGTCTGCTGGTGTTATAAATAAAGTCCCGCGTTCGTCCGCGCTGCCATTTGTCGCTACGAGGGCGCATCGGCGGTGTTGTTACAACGGGTAAATCTGATTCACTCATAACCAACAATAGCGTGCACCATCCAATTTAAAAGATTATTTGTATCACCGCAAATTACTTGGCTGATAGTTGATTACCTCCGTAAATAAGACGATTATTTATGGATGGCACTTGTGTAAATGTATTGTATTAATTTTTGGGTCGACTTAAACAGTTAAACTTATTGTTGCTGTAAAACAATTTCGCAGGCGTTTAAACAACAGCCGATGTGCGCGTGGTAAGCGCATACATTACTAGAGTGTGGTCGTGAGAATTAACAACGTATACGACCCCACCCCAAGATAAAAAATGTTTAGAAGCTCAGGCAACACCATATCAAACATCGTAGCGACGCAAATTCGCCACTATGTAGCTGAGTTGACAAATAACAACGCGAAGCAATACGCGGTAGAGCTTACCAACGTGCGTGCTTCTGTTCTTTCACTCAGGATGGCGTTTAAACGCCTTCTGCGTGTGATAACTAGTACGATGCATCAACGCCCACAAACACGTTTAGTTGGTTCGACAATATGGAGATGATACATTGGTTTACATTGTTGGGACCTTATTGTCATTCGTGGACTTCAAGGACAGGTCTGGCAAAGATCAAGCACGGAGTCAGGTACATGAGTGTCTTGCTATATCAATTACCCCACATCGCTCGGAATCTTTTGCAATGAGTATTTGCATCGTTGAAACGATTTTATTGTTTTACCCTCACAATTACTCTACGCCGACATAACTGGATGCGTTGGTGGCGCCACGTTTCAAATTTCTGCAAAGAACAAAAAAAAAAAAATCGTTTTCTTTTGACCACACTGCAACTGTTATTAACTTAAACGATCAGGTTCTCGCTCTTTTTATGAACCAACTGTACGCTATGCCGAATTTTGTATCAATGGTTTGCCAATCATTCGAAATGGCCTTCCCTGGCACCAACCCAAGCGTACGAACGCAATTGCGCTTTATTCCAGTTTCAATTCTTGTTTTTCTTGTTTCTGGGTTTTCCACAGCGAATATAATTTCTCCTTTGCTAAAAACCCCGTTTACTATTCTAAAAAAGTCGGTTGGTTGGTTTGTGATCCATTAATATGTTTGTCTAGAACAGGAATCGTTCAGGACATGCCCCGTCAATGCACCTCACTGAAGAGAAGTTGAATGACATTGCTCAGCATCTTGGTCTCTCGCTACCGCATGTGGTATTGTTACATCTCAGTTTCGCGAAATCATCCAATCAAAAATTAATGGAGCTTGGTGCGCAATTTAAATAAATTATTTTTATTGTGACGCTGTGTCTTACTTTCCTTTAGGTCGGTTTACGCTCAAGAAAAGCGTCTTAGAGATTGACAAGTGTCGTGATAAACTGTCTACTAATATGATACATTCCCTTTTGGCTTTCCTCAAGACGGAACCAGGTGAGGAACACTCATTCTTGTTGGCGCTTGTATTAGGCTAAGTTTTTTTATAAGGCTTTCAAGACGAATATAGAGTGGCCACAGAACACATTAAAAAGTGGTATATGGTACCGGATGCTGCTGGTGGAAGCCCAGTATTGAACATGCCGCCGGAACTTTTACCTTTAGTTATGCCCTCAACGTCAACTAATCCAGGCTTGGTTCAACAAGTCAATAGTGTACGTACACATGTCATTTTAGCCCCCGATCTAAGACGGTAAAAATAGCCAGAAGCCAATAGAGAATTTATTCAAGCGCTCAAGAGATCGTACTCGTTCACAGCGGTTGTATTGGATCTTGGATACAAGGCTACTGCATCTGTAGAGGCTTTCAAGAATGTATTGCAGCAACTACAGCAGTTTGGCGCACTTAACGAGACGAAGTTGGCAATATTGATTGGCATGATGGCACGTACTGTCATGTCGCTCAATCCAAAAACCTCAGTACCTCTCTACAACTCGAAGCCTTTGTATGACAGCTTTGGCTCAGAAGGTGCAAAGTCTTGGAATCCTAATGTCGTTGCTGATGGCATTAATGATGTGGTACGCTTTTTTACTTTACAGTCTGCGGTGTACTGACTGCGTGGATGTGTTAGTGTGGACAAGTTTCGTGGCCAAAGATCATGCGTAGTTTAGATTACCCAGAATTTATTTTGACCGATATGACTGGCCTCAAGTTCATCATGACAGCGTATTACCGAGGCACTAAGGTATCTTATTTTTTTTTTGGTGGTTGTACATTGGTGAAACCGTGATTAATGTAATTCTTCAAGGAACAATTTCCATCTGATGCGCTCTTCAACATATGGAAGAACACTGCTGGCCAACTATCCTTATTGAAGTTGATCGTAAATTCACCTCCAGAAGTATTCAACCTCCTCCAGTGCTCCCCTACCAAGTTGGTTTCGTTGGATATTCACCTCAATGTTTCCCCTAAGACTGCTGTCATTCTTCAGAACTGGTTATCTGTCTCACTTGTTGAGACTTTGCTTACACTTTCGTATGAGCGTTATGCTGCTGTTAGATCTGTTTTTGAGTACCCTGCAAAGCAGTGTCCAGAAGTACGTGTATAAACGAAACATAGTGGTGCTAAATCTCGATTAGGTTTTGTTGCTAGCCGTAGTACAGTCCAGGCCCGAAGGACCATCTAATACCCTTAGAGAGGAGATAATTCAAACATTGTTACCTGTGTTCTTATCCCCTTCTCATCCAAGCTCTGGCGTTGTTCTTCGCAAGCTTTGGGCTATGGAATCATCTGTGCTCATTAACGGCATGATGCAGGCATGGAGACAAGATGCAGCTACGTTATCGCGCATATTAAACATTGCACAAGAATTGGAAGGTCTTAAACTAGTTCTTGAGGTTCGTGACCGTTACATTTATCCAGCTCACCATTTGCCCAGTCCTCTTCGAACGTTCTGTTCTCGCTTGAGCTTGGTTCTCTCGCAGCACAAAGAGGCCACTTGAATTTGGACATGTGGTTAAAGGAGATGATCAGAAGCAGAGGTGACATTTTCATTTCAAGACTAATAGAATATGTCAAACTCCGCATTCAACAAGCATGTGCGTGAACCTTCGTTGTGTTATTTTTTTATTTTTATTGATTTTGACTGACTGTTTGCATTTAGCAACTGGTACACGAGCGCTTACTAATGAAATTATGCGACGTTTTATGAGCGCTCTCCAAGATAATGTGAGCCTTATGACACCCGAGCAGTTAGAAGAGTTCAACTCTCTAAATTTACCTCCAGACCAGGTGCCCCAATCGTTCCCTCTGAAACAAGACGTGCGTTATTTGGTAATTACAAATGAAGCGCATTTCATCCTCCCCTAAACCAACCAGGTGGTCATTATGCTCACCTTACTCTAAACAAAGACATGTGAGCATAATGGCGAACCTGCGAGGTGATTTGCGCGGCGATTCCCCTCGGTTGAATGAAACCGTTGACGATCGTTTGTTTTTTAAACTATGTAACTTAGTATCTATTTGTAATTACCATTAATCGCAACAACCTATATTGTGCGTTGTTCGACTTGGTTGCTTACTTTGGTTTTTGAACAGGCGTTCCCTAAACGTATCGAGATAATCGCGAACAAATTGTTTCAGCGTGTGTTCACTGAAAAAATGACAATCGAGGAGCTCATCAAATTGTTGCAACAATTCAAGGCCTCACAAGTTACAGAAGAACAACAAATATTTGCTTGCATGATACACAACTTATTTGATGAATATCGGTACATTCTTTTCGTTTTTAGGAGCCTGTCTTCCATTCGTTGCTAATGTTTGTGACCAAAAAGGTTTTTCCCAAAGTACCCTGACAAGGAACTCAAAATAACAGCTGTATTTTTCGGAAGTTTGATTCAACATCAACTTGTGAGCTATATACCTCTTGGTATAGCACTACGCTATGTACTAGAGGCACTGAAGGTACGTTCAGGTTTATTAGTTTACAACACCATGCTTTTTGTTAACAGTGGTATTTTTAGGCTCCTGCTGGAAGCAAGATGTTTACTTTTGGTATGATAGCCGTTAAAGAATTCCAAGGCAGATTACCTGAATGGCCTCAATATTGTCACCATATTTTGCAGATACCTCACTTGCGGAAACACCAACCAGAGCTATTTCATTACTTAAAAGCTAAGATGCCAAACTTGCCCGCATCAAATGGACAAGATGCTTCAAGCATGCCAGGTGATGGTATGATTTTTCTTTTTGTTGTTGGTTCAACCGTCGTTCTAACGCCTTGTTGTTTTAGACCAACTAAACGGATTTGCTCAACCTGCTGCACCAAAGCCAGAACAGCCTATACAGCGTGTGGAACCAACGAGCAATCTGCCAATGCCCCAGAAAGAAGCGTTCACGGAACCTGTACCGCCTACTGAGAACAACGTGCACGAACCACCTCCTGTGCGACCACGCACACCTGCTATGTCTGGGTTCAAAGATCTCATGGCATCCACCGATGGTGTACCGCAAGCACCTGAGTCCAGGTGGAATACATCGTATGGCCCTCTTGGTAAGCTAGAAGTGGAGAATGTTCTTGTACCACCCGAAGATGTAGTCGACAAGATTAAGTTCATCTTCAATAATGTGGTACAAGGCAACGTTGATACCAAAGTCAAAGAGATGAAGGTCCGTATCATTACAACAACCATCTGTGAGTATAATGCTAACCTTTGCATTTGTAGGAAGTACTATTACCTGAGTATCATGATTGGTTGGCGCACTACCTCGTCCTACAACGTGCTGGTGCTCAAAATAACTTTCACAAGACGTACTTGAGTTTTGTAGAGAAGTTGAGCATCAAAGAGCTCGAGAAAAAGATTCTAGAAAAAACATATGCTGCAGCTTTAAAACTCATCAAGCGTGGTACTCCTGCAACCGATGCTTCCGATAGAACTCTTTTGAAGAACTTTGGAAGTTGGTTAGGTCTCATAACGCTCTCCAGAGACATACCAATCAAGTACAATCAACTCCCACTCAAGGTATTACAAACTAGTTGAAATCACGTGCACTTACTTTTTGTCCGCTAGGAAATTTTAATCAACTCTTGCAAAGACAAGACAATGGTGGCTATTGTTCCATTCACAAGACATATCCTTGTACGTCTATTAGTAAAGGTTTTTTCATTTATGTGCTAACACAATGGATTGTAGGCTGCTTGTGTCAATTCAAAGTACTTTAAGCTACCCAATCCTTGGGTCATGGTGCGTATTAATACAAAACTACTTTTATCAACTATTTTTGTCAATGATGCTGATAAAGGCTATTTAGGGTATTATGCGCGTCCTTGCAGCTATATACCAATTACCTAAACTGAAACAGAACCTCAAATTTGAAGTAGAGATGTTGTGCGACTTGCTAGAAACCAAGATTAGCAGTATTAAACCTGCTGACCTTGTACTACGGCCAAAAGTACCTGCAGGTCCTGAAGCAGATATTGGTACAGGCGTAATACGCATCAATCCTGGTTTGTCCATCCCTCCTGAAGTAGAACGGCTCATATACCTTGCTGTACATACTGCCATTAAGGTACGAACACACGCCCTGCATTCTGTTCTTTGTTGGAAATGTCGCGTTCTCACTTGTTTGTAGGATACTATCCAACCGGTGCTAGATCAACCAGTAACAATTGCTGTTGTTACCACAAAGGAACTGGTACTCAAGGACTTTGCCACTGAACCTGATGAGAATGTAATGCTACAAGCAGCGCACTTGATGGTTAAACAACTCGCTGGTTCTCTCACCTCAGTTACATTTAAGGAACCATTGCGTGTTGCTGTAATGACAAATATCCGAACAGTCCTTCAACAACACTTGGCTGACCCACAACGCCGAGAGATTGCTGTGCAAACAATTGTAACGGAGAACTTGGATAATCTATGCAAGATTATTGAAAATGCCGCCACGTCCAGAGCCATGCAAGAAATCAACGAAGCACTACATCCTGCCGTTCTCGCTAGAAGAAATCACAGAGAGCGTGCTGGTTTAGGACAAGGACTTGGACCTTATGTGGACATTTACTTCTTCTCTGGTCGGTATCCTTCTGCTTTACCTGACCAACTTCAACCGCGTGTTGGTGGAACCCTACCTCAACAACGCGCCGTCTATGAAGACTTTGAAAACCTTGGTGTGCCACCATCGAACCCACCAGGTCGTCAAGAGCCATCCTACTATCGTAGCGGTGGCAGTGCTGGTGATTGGCGTAATGGCCCACAACAACGTTCTCGTCAAGAAATTATGGAAGCTATCGCAAAGGTAATGACGGAGCTACAGCACGCCATAAACTCGCAAACCGATGATGTTACCACCATTGAGAACTTACCTCCAGATCACATCATCATCAAGCATGTACGTCCTTTGGAAAGAACACTCAAATTTTAGATGAGAAAAATGCTTACGACCGTTTTTTAATAGATCGCCCACGTACCTGCCCTTGTTTCTCTTTCATCCAACTCTGGTGAATTGTCTATGAAGCTATCCAAGGACATTTTTAATTCTATATTGAAGACAGAAGAGAAGCTACGACGTGGAACATTCCTTGCCATCCTGGAAGGCTTGACAATGCTCGTTCCAAAGAATAGAGTCGAAATTACGAAATGGTTCATCACCTCCGAGGCTGGCACCAAGTGGGATGCTAGAATCCTATCTGGCCTCATATCGCACAGACTGCTCAATATGCCACGCGTTGATGCTTACATTGTAAACATCCTAGAGGCTGGACAAAAACCAGAAGGACAAAACCTGGTATTGTTGGACTCCCTAAAGTTCATAATAAGTGCGCAACTCCTTGTAGTGTATCTGAGCGCTAACTTTCTTTTTTTCTTACAGCCAAGAACTTATTGCAGAACGGAGACATTCACCGCATTGATATACCAGAGACGTTGATCGCATTGTCAAAGATTGCAGAGCAAAACAAGGGAGCAGTATTCGAGTCTGTTCGTGGTCTTCTTGAAAAAGTGAAGGTGGCTAGTGTCAACAACAAGTTTGGACGCACTGTCGATCCTAAGGTCAAGGCCATCTTTGAAGAGTGGTGCGTAATCTCTAACAGCGCCAATGCCAAAGTACATTTGGAGTATCTACACAAGTTACAAAACCGTGGCTATTACGGCTATGGCGGCACGAACAAGACTGAAGTTACTTTTTACCGTTTGTGCACTGAGGTACTTACATGAACGACAATGTGCACATGGGCCTTCAAACTAATTCTTTTCTCAAGCTTGCTATTGGCTATTATTTCGAGGCTGAAAAGGAAGCCAACGCTTATGCTGGTGGATTCCCTTCAACCAACGGTAACGATCGACCAACTAGATCGTACGCGGCAGTAGATGCGTTTGCCAAACTGGTCTTTTTATTGATCAAATATTACCCTGAAAAACCAGCTTTGGTACAACGTATTCTTGGTGTTATTTCAGAAGTCATGGAAGCCGACTACAGAGCAAGTGACAATGGTCTTAAATTCAATCAACGGCCTTACTTTAGACTCATTGCTGTACGTTCACATATCACAAGTTTATTCACGTTTTGTATTTCCTTTTTATGTCGCGGACTCACATTTTCCAAAAGGGCGTACTTGCAGAGTGCCATGCACCTGATCCAGCACTTGAGATGTACCACTTTCACATCCTCATACAGTTTGCTGAGATGTTCAAGACCTTCAGACCATCTGACTACCCAGCATTTGCGTTGGCTTGGCTTGAACTCGTATCTCACCGGATGTTTATGCCAAAGTTGTTGCTCAACGAACAAGGCTGGACAACCATGCAGCTCCTACTTGTCGAATTGTTCACATTCCTCGAGCCGTTCTTGCGTACCGCCAATCTCACACCACCAATCCGTCTACTGTACAAGGGCACTTTGAGGTGCGTTTTAAACAGTCTCTATCTGATACTCGTTTTGTACTAAGTTTTTTTGATTAGGGTACTGTTGGTGTTGTTGCATGATTTCCCAGAGTTCTTGTGCGACTATCACTTCAGCTTCTGCAACCACATTCCTCCTTCTTGTATACAGATGCGCAACCTTATCCTTTCAGCGTTCCCTAGATCGATGCGTCTACCAGACCCATTCACGCCTAATTTGAAGGTGGATTTGTTGCCTGAGATTAAAGAAAGACCAAAGATTCTTTCCGATTTCACTCGTGCTTTGGGCGCATTGAAGCAACCTCTTGATACTTTCTTGAGAACTGGAAGACCTCAGGACTGGCATCATACATTGCCATCCCAATTGAGACTTGTAGATGTATCGGATGCTGAGATTAAACGACGTGGTACATCCTACAATGTCACATTGATAAATTCTTTGGTGTTGTACATTGGACGAAAGGCTATAGAAGCTGCCGCCACTCAGAACCCAGAAGTGTCTCCTCAAGCCCCAATGGACGTATTCCGTACACTGGCACATGATCTCGACACTGAAGGACGCTACCTCTTCTTGAATGCCATTGCGAATCAGCTGCGCTATCCAAACAACCACACGCACTACTTTAGTTGCGTACTCTTGTATCTCTTCTCTGAAGCCAATCAATGTACGTACAGCACCAGCTAACAATTCCTTTTTTGACTTGGTACTTGGTAAATATGAAATGGACTGACTCGCCTTTTCTTTAGCAATAATACAAGAGCAAGTGACACGTGTGCTTGTAGAACGGCTGATTGTTCACCGACCTCATCCGTGGGGATTGCTGATCACGTTCATTGAGTTGATAAAGAATCCTCGCTATAACTTTTGGCGACAGAGTTTCACACGCTGTGCACCACAAATTGAAAACTTATTCATCAGCGTCAGCAATAGTATTGCTGTGAACCAAGGCATCAAAAACACGGAATGAAAAAAACAATAATGTACACTTTGTAAATTGTATATACAAACAAACAATCCCTTAAAAAAAAACCCAATTCATTTTTCCCTTCGCATGTTCAGTACATTATGTTGCCCTGGTTTTTTTTTTTTGGCTTTATTGTGGTTGGATATCTAGTAGCTACTAGCGCCCAATAACACGAGTAGGGAAGGAGTACCCAATCCACCGTCGACCCACTCCTTCTTTGTGATGTCACCATCACCGTCCTTGTCTACTTTTCCTAGTAACGCTTTGATAAACGCCTCAGCACCGGCTTCTGACCTGCCCAGTCCTTAAAAACCAAAATGTCAAAATGGGTGGCTCTACTAGATTTGTAGTGTGTACCCATTGCCACAGCTTTCATTTGGTTTGTTATGTGTTTGGCTTCAGTTTCATCGAGTGTACCGCTGTTGTCAGCGTCAAAAAGATCAAACCTGTGAAATAAAAGATTTAGAGTTCACCAAACAAAACCTTTATTTAGGCATTTCAACGTACATAAACTCTAGTTTGTCTTTTGCGTCACCCTTTCCAACGACTGAGAGCGATGTGGCCAGTTCTACATCTCTTTAGTAACTGAGAATTCTATTCTATGCTTTTCTTACCTTTAAAAGACACTGTACCGTCGCCATCAGCGTCGAAGTTCTATTTAGTTCATTAAACGGCATTTTTAACGTTGCGACTTACCCCAAAGAGCTTTTCGGCTGTTTCCTTAGAGCAATTCTTGATGTGACCCATTATTAGCGTTGTAAATTCGGCTAGGAAAGTAATTTAAATTAAAGGTCTGACAAAATGGGTATCTTTACCTTTGTCCAAGTCCCCAGAGTTATCAGTATCCATACGTTTAAACTCATCCATTATCGCAGACAGCTCATTTTTATCAAAGTTTGTATTTTTTAAGAGAGTCTTCAATTCTCCTTTGGAAGCTCCTTTTGCTGGTTTATTACCCATAACTGGTGTATTGATCTGTATGAAATAGTAAATAAATGCAGTGACTAAGTGCCTTAACATGCGACGCTTGTGGCTTATGTGGCTTACCACGAGCTTTGTTTTGATATCTTGCCTTGATATTCGCTCTAACACGAGAGTGTGTATTGTATTGTGAAAAGTCAGGTATATTAATTGAACAGCAGGTTAAGACTAGCACGTGTTCTAAAAGAGTCTTGCCTGATATCAATTTAGCTTCTCAATGTTGACTAGAGTATTGCTTTGAATAGGGCAATGACACGTGACGTAAATAATCACATTGCAATACTACGAAGTGCGTGGTTTAGTGGCAGGATGCGATACTGTCACGTGCATTAGATAGACAAACAGTCTGAGATTCTCTTTGAGCTCTTGCACTTTCGTACTAGGGTCAACCACCTAGCACTATTGCAAAGGGTTTCCGAAAGTTATAGACAAGCACAGCAAACAGCGACTGATACCAACAAGAATGTAACTAGTTGATGTAGTGCCTTAATGAGAAAACGATTAAGCGATTGGTTGTGAAAAGCCTCTAAAAAACTCCAAAATGATCACCTCGTTGTGCTGGGTACCCTGTGACACCCTTGAAGGGCATCCAAAAAGGTAGAAAATGTTCAGATTATATTATTGTTCAGATAGTTTGTTTTTACGCTTTTATATAATATTCGACGTAGTAGTGGCGTTATTACGTTAAAAATCCTTTATTTCTTCTGCCATTCTCATCTAAATTCTTTTCAGATTCAATAGCGGAACCGCAGAGGAGATCGCCAAAGGGTACGACTGCGTATTGATGTCTAGTGCGTTAATTTGTTTTTTAGAGCTGAAGCGAGTGGTCAGGTGGGTATTACTGAACCCGGCAAAGATAAGCATGGTAACCCTACAACATGTACGTAAAAACAGAGCTTGTACAAACAAAAAAAAAAACCCCACACTAACCAATGCTCTAGACATAGATGAGACACAACTGAGCGTAGCCGTACGTAAAACGAGCTATTTTAATTAATTTTATTACGCACACGTTGTTTGTTAACCAAAAGGCAAAACACAGATTGAAGAAATGGACCTCGAAGAGGACATGATTTTACCATCAGATACAGCTCTCTTGGTTGGTGCTGCTGGTTAGTACAACTAAAATACAGTTCGTTTCAACGCACTTACACTTTGTTTGTAAAAAGATGAACAAATGAGTCACGTGGATGTTGTGCTTGTTGAACCAGAACAAGACAATCAATACGTTCATCACTACTACGATATGGTGTCCTTTCCGAACGCGATTGAATATCTGGACACAGTAGCGAACGTACAAAAAGGAAACTTCTGCGCAGTGGCAACCATGGAGCCAGGTGTAGAACTTTGGAACTTGGATGTCATGGACGCACCTTCTCCATTTGCTACACTCGGTGGACCAGAACGTCCAAATGATCCTGACTTACTTAAAGACGACAGTCACACTGAAGCTGTCATTGGTCTATCTTGGAATAAATTACAAAGAAACGTACTTGCCAGTGCTTCTGCTGATACAAATATTAAATTGTGGGATTTGATGACTGCTACATGTGTTAAGACATTCACACACCACCAACAAGAGGTGTCAGATGTTGAATGGCATCTTTCTGACAGCTCCGTAATGGTACGTTCTTTTTTTTTTTTGTTTCTCTAGAGTTATCGTCCTATTTTTTTTTCGTGCTTACATTATTTAATAGGCCACTGGATCTTATGATAAGACACTGGCAGTATGGGATGTCCGTGCTGATAAACCAGGACAAATATATAACGTGAATGCAGATGTTGAAGTCGTTCATTGGCTATTCGGCAAGCCAAACATTCTCTTGTGTGGTACAGATACCGGTTATATTTGCATATACGATGTCCGTACAGCAGTTAAGCCTTTGAATACATTCAAAGCACATCCAGGTGTACGTCGAGAGTGTTTTTCAAAGCTAAAAGATTTAAAAAACCAAAAGTGTCAAAATTGAAGAATCCAATATTTATTTTAACTAGGACCTCACTGATGTCGCATTACATCCACATATTCCAACAATTATTGCTACTGGTAGTAGATCAATGGATGACAAGGCACCTATGAAGGTGTTCGATCTGGATGATTTATCGAAGCCTGCGCTTGTCTTTAAGCGTTCTGAGAAATTGGTACGTTCAATGCTCACCAATTAATATTAAGTCTAGACGTTTAACATGTTCCATTAGGGACCTGTATTGTCCTTGTCGTTTTGCCCTGATTTATTCGGTATCTTGGCGTGTGGTACTGTTGTCATGGGAGAAAATTGGCCACAACCTCGCGTTGTTGATTTATTCAGTCACAACTCGGTTAAGAGCCGCTTTGGCAAGTATGAAGGCGGTGAGGATTGGCAAGAACAAGCTGTCAAAGAACAACAAGAAAAAGAGGCTATGGAGAATGCTACTACAGATAAGAAACCTCCTGCAGCAGGAGATGAAGGAGACAACGATGATGATGATACTGCAATGGACGAAAACTAAATGGCAACCAAACAGAAAAAAAACCGAAACCTTTAAAAAAAAAAAATGAGAAAAAACTTGTTTGTATCAAAGAAACATAACTCCATGTGCCATTTGGTAAATCCGCTGACGATGACGTTCTTTTGATGTCATTGTCTGTTTGTAAAATAAAACTTGACCACGTGGTTGTCACAATGGATTAAACGTTGACATATTTGGAAAACAAGAAATGACCACGTTGACATTTTCAAAGCAGATTGAAGGATGCAATACCAACAACACAGGCCAAAAGCAAAAGATGAAGAATGGGAAGCGTTCTTCAATGACACAAAGAATAAACAGTATCGAAGTTGGGAGCAGGTAAAAGTGGCACTCGATAATCATTGGATGGCCAAAATTGGGCGTCACCCAGACGTAACAGCAGCGTACAAGGAACAAATAAAGCAGCTACGCAAGACACACGATGATATTAACGCGTTTGTACTTGACAAGATTCTAAACGCTAGTTCGAAATCTCTACATAGTATTAAAGGTTGCACGGTGAATGATAGAGACTCTTTGTGGCGGTTAACCAAAAACGACTTCCCGTACGCCGTTTCGCCTGAAATTGGCCACTATGTATTGTGGGCCACAGCGACGTTAGAAAAACAGACTGTAGACGCAATTTTACAATCGGAGCTTGGTGACACTTGCGAATTGTTGTGGTGCAGACACGGTAAAGAAAGTAGAAGTGTTCCTGGAGTGTGGCATGTTCAAGTATTTTCACGCACCAAAAAACTGACCAAAACATAAAATAAAACTGTACTCACCATTCTCTACCACTACAGCTTCGATTTCTTCCTATTTCAGGAGTATAGAGCCTTCATCAATACTATTTGAACAGAAACAGTTTATACATAGTTAATTAACGTGTATAGCGTACTTTACGCGTATTTAGACGAGTAAAAAGGCATGACATGCGAAAATGGGCTGTTAAACATAACGCCTTCATCAAAGGCACTAAAATGTACTACAACGCATCTAAATTAATGCTAGAGTTGAAAGCCAAGGCTCCAAAACCGAATGCCAAGCGAATGAGCCCAAGCCCAACGTTGGTGAATGTAGCCCTGTACGAGGCGTATTTTGAGTATACATTGGCTCCTGAATTATGTATATTTACAATGGACGATTGGTACGCTGTTACGTGGCGCGATGTACATGATATTGGTGGAGCATCTTTAATGTCAAGGTATGTCATCATAGACAAAACGTGACACACGTTATGTAAAAGGTTTTCGTGTCAAAAAACGAGCTAACAGAACATAAGATTCCGAGGTTCAATATCGGCTGCCTTGAATGTGATCTATCCAAAATACAAATTCGCGACATGGAGGTTCAGGTAGGAGATATTTCGAGTATTTGCAATTGATGTTTTCAAAAAAAAACTGATTGAACTTGTGGGGTAGCAAGGTGCCAATGGGCTTTTGGGACCAAGTCATAAATCAAAAGCGTGCTTTTGGCAAATACGCACGTGAACTAGGAGTGAAACACATGGATGATTGGTACAATGTAAGCAGTAAGGACTTTTTTGAAGTTGGTGCAGCTGGGATGCTTCAACGGTAAGTTCTAAAATATAGACACAGGGGAAACCCATGGTTTTGTCCAGCCGTTAACTCACCAGTACTTTTAAGGTTCTTAGGGTCCGTTAGCAAGGTGTTACACTTTGTGTACCCAGAATATAAATGGGTGGATTGGCAGTTCAAGTGCGTGAAATGTTTTTTGTTATTCGTTTGCTTTATTGACAGTAATCATGGTTTTCTAGAACGGCCCCTATGAAGTACTGGGAATACCGAGACAACCAGCGTGCACGTATGGAAATATTTGCAAGCGAACATAACATCAAGATATTGGATGACTGGCGAAACATTACAGCCAAGACGCTGTCGCTTAAGGGATGTGCAGGGATAGTGGCGGTGTACGATTGTGATTGTTTTGGATTACTGGCTCACTCCTTCAAGGTATAAATACTCAGTCGCTACTCTACTTGAAACAGTGTACCCTGAGCACAAGTGGGGGTTTCCACCTAGACCTGTTCGTGTCGAGTACGGATTCTGGAAGAGAGACATCAACAAACTACAATTCTTGCAAAGAGCAACAGACCACTTGCAAATACGAGAACATCAAGGTTGGTATCGTGTATCTAAAAAGCAGATTGTGGATATGGGTGGTAGTGGATTGCTCAATTACTTCCCCCAAGCGCTTCAGTTGCTTGATCCGACATTCAACTGGAAGTGGAACAACTTTTACCTAAAGAGCAAACGAGCTGAACAAAGGTTTGTTTATTCTTTGCTCTTCAAAAAGCTCTAGTAGATTTTAGTAACTTCTTCCAGGTGGCTAGTACTGGGCATAAAGCAACTATTGCCCACATACTCTATACAAGAAGAGCATCAAGTTGGCGCAAGATTCTCGACCAAAACAATGGCGAACATGACTGTTGATGTGTTCATTCCTGAATTAGCACTGGCCGTTGAGTATCAAGGTACTTTAGCCATTGTTTACTCTGTGAATTGCAGTGACTTTAATGGTTGTAGGAGAGCAACACTACCACGATAATATTCGTAGCCACCCGCTACCCCTATCAAGGTACACTGAGAGCGAGAAATCGCAAGTGTGCAGCGATGCTGGTATTCTGCTAGTGCAGATTCCTTATTGGTACACTGAACAGCATAAATCTTTTTTTTGAAGTTGATCTAACCCTTGTCACAAACAGGTGGAAAGGTGACGTTGCTACGCTTGCAGCCACAATAAAGTATTTTGTACCTACTGTCCCAATTAACGTTCCACGTGGTGTACAACCGCTCCTTTCTTGGAAACCGCCACAATTGAGTCACGAGACAGGTGCGGACAAACATGGATTTCTGCAAATGAAATGATAAATGATACTAATTGTCATATCTAGATACTTGCCGAGTTCTTATGGCGCCATCCTACCTGTAACATTTTGAAATAAAAGAAACAATTGTAATTTAGAAAGGGGTTCTATTTACTTTAATTTTGTTACAGCCAACACACCTCCGCCAACCCCAAAAAAAACAAGGCGTTGCTGTATAAAAAGAAAACGCATATATTGCAAGTTTTAATGGAGCTAGCTACTCTCCAGTTTGTGTTGTATCGTCACCTCCCTCATTTTCTACTTCGGCAGCTTCTGTAGATTTCGACTGTTTTTCGGTCTGTTCATTGTCTGTGTCTTTGGTTGTGTCTGTCTCTTGTGTATCCGTGGGTTCTTGGTCATCCATTGGAATGTCCTGAGAAGATAGCAACATTTGTGTTAGTTTGCTGTATTGTGGTTGTTTTTTTCGACGTGATTGCGGAGGTCCTGTGTTGGTGCCAATGCCATCAAATTTGTCGTGGCCCCAAGATGCGTCTTGACCATCTCTAAGCCGACCTGGAGCCATTCTGTACCTATGTTACATGCTCAGTTTGATGCAAACCGCGTCATGACAATACGAACCTATCCCCTCCTCTAAACCCTCGCTTCTGTCCTCTATAGCGATCATTATGCTGTGGCCGTCTACCTTGTGGACCATCCCTATCATCATGCTAACAACAAATGTGAGCGACAACCAATCAGTTTGTAATAAAGGGATAGATTAGTGCCTCATTGTATAATACGCGCTGTCCGTCTCTGCCTCTACCTCCTCGCCTGTGCAATGTAAGTTAGACGCCAAGTAGACAGATGTTTTGTACCGCGCGGAATCTCTGTTATCACGACGAGCGCGGAAGCCCCTGTCAGGCCTGGACCGAAAATCTCTTTGCCCTCTAGTATTGTCACGCCTTAAATCACGATCACCTCCTGCGATAACGTGTCAGAGGCGTTGATTTGTTGTGATTGGTTACCTCGTCTCTTGTTTCTGTCACGGTCGTCACGGTTGTATGGAGCTGATCTGTATGATGACCTCGAGTTATCGCCTCTGTCTCTTATAGGTCCTGAGCGTCTAAAACGCGTTAACGTTACAAGTAGAAATGTTTCTAACCTAGGAGGACTGTGACGTCCATTAGACCTTGTGTCATTTCTTCTATCATCCCTGCGATCTACAGCGCGTGTTAAAACAAATACAAATTTTTACAACAGTACCAGAACGCGTAGAGCCTCTCGAATCCCTCTCTGACCTATAAGGCCTCCGTCCGTTGTCTCTAAACGTCCATGTCAAGGATAAGTGCGTATTACGCTAATTGGTACCGTCCGTTTCTATCACTATGCATCAGTACGCGAGTAGCAAGTGTGTGAGTGCTTGAAAATTAGATTTACTTTTTTGTGCGTTTGGTCACTACAAATCTTATTATCTAAATTACAAAATGTCAAGCCACAGGAAGAAGACAGGCAAAAAAGGGTGGATTAACAAAAAAAATGCAGTTACATTCCATGTGATGCCTAGAGGCAATACTGATCCTTTAAAAAACGAACAAGGCGTACCAGACAATGTATTGGTTCCAGCAGACTCTCAAACAGCCAATGTAAGCGCTTTTCATGTTTTTTTCCCTTTTCACACTCTACCGTTAGCGCTATGACGACTGGTATGACTACGAACAACACTTAAAGCCAATCGGGGAGAGCAGTCACGGCGTTTTCATTGACGCAAATGTATGTAATTTGCTGTAATTCGCTTTTACGCCATTTTAACGCGTCCAAAAGGGAAAGCAACTACCCGCTGAGAGTCCATTGGTTGAAATTGACCCTAGCCTTATTTCTCAACCAGTTATCACCGAAGGCGTTCCTTCACATTGGCGCGGTACGTTTGATGGCTTTTAGCGTAAAAACTATGAATTGTACCTTTTATTGTTTGCAAAAAAGCTTGTAAACGAACTGTATACGCCGCTATTGCACTGAGCTAAATGCCCACAATGCTTATTACTGCTGTGTAGATCAAGAAATGTTTATTGACAGGGACATTTTGGATGCGTTGAACGCTGACTATTCAAACCCGGAAACCTTAGGCGAGTTTGGTGGATTGAATGATGCTTTTGTGGCAGAAGCGAGAGGCGACTATGCTGAAGGTATGGAACCAGCTGCACCAAAACAAGTGGACTATTCCAGGCCAACTCCAGAAACGTTAACGTTACATGACCAGCGCCTTGAAGTCGTACGTCGTTTTGGCAATCACACACATGACTTGTTGACAATCCCCTCCATAGAAAATGCAACAATTTGATGACTTGGACGAGCAACTCTATGATCCTCCTGAGGTAGAAGAAACAGAGGATGTAACGAATGCTTTTGAATCCGCTCTGGACGCGTTTATTGAAGATCAAAAGAAACTTGAATTGGACACACCGTCGTCTGAAAACTCTCAAGAAGAAGAAGACGCCGCTGATGAAGCTGCCAAAAAGGAAGAGGAAATAGAGGATGACGATGAGACAGTATCATCTGGAGAAGAAGATAATGCTGAGGAACTCGCAGAGAAGCTAGACACAATCTACATACAGCATAGAACAGACACATGGGATGCACAGTCTGTACTATCCACATACTCGAACCTCGACAATCATCCTGGAGTTCTTACCGAACCAGGCTTTAAAAGAATTACGCTCTCCAAAAAGGTATGGCTGGTTTTTCTCTAGGCTCACGTGGCGTTTTGTGTGCTTGATCTAATTGTTACACTTCAGAACGCAATGCCACGTACCAGTTCTCAAAAACAAAGGCAAGCAAAGCCTGCTGCCAAGAAGCAACCGCCAACACGTTCACGAAATGAGACACCAGAGGAGAAGCGAGCACGTAAACGCCTTGTTAAAGAACAACGAAAGGTACAACTTTTCCCATCCACAAAAATATTGTGGCCTCATACTTTGCATAGGCTAGCCGCATCCGAAAGAAAGAAACAAAGGTTCTTTTCAAAGCCGAGAAGAAAAAGCTTGCAACAGCTCAAGCCAATCAATACCAAGGCGCACGATACCATCTATAATAATCTGGGCTCTGTTTTAATTGATCAACGCTTTTTTTTTTGCGTTCATAGAGCCGTCGTGCTGGCTAACTTATTTTGGTGACGCTCGCTTGTCTTGATCGCGACCGCATGATTTTAATGACACTGAGACGCGAGGCTGCAGCTTGTAAATAGTATTAACATGTTCCTTGTACAAAAAAGTTGAAGCTCTTAATTTCCTCTCTGTGGTTTCTTGCTATTTTCAATGAATACATTGTCGGGAAACCGGCGAGCTTGGAATGTAACGTGAAGAATGATCAGTTTTAATTTACAGTCTTGTCATAAGGCTTGAGTTTCTTCCCAAGCGGAATGTGACATCCTCAGATGGAATGACTAAGTCAAAGTGATTCGGTGCTTAAGCCTTCTAGCACTGGGAAATGAACAAATGCCAACTGCAATAGGTCATGCGTCGCTTTGAGGTTGTCATATCGCCAGAAATACAAGGACACCCCTTGTTGGTGCACATACCAGCATCATTTATACCAACACTTTTGGCAGACGAGAAAACTTACGTAAACAGTGTCCACACGGGTAAAAATGGATTGACAACATCAGCGGTGTCACTCACAGGCAGTGGTATCAATGTTGAAGTGCCAGGCACGACAACGCGTATTAACGCGTATTAACGCCAAACTAGAGTATATTGTTGTTTGTTTAACCGTTGACGATTCAACTGGTGCACCACATAGCGTAAAGCCACTAGAAATACTTGCACATTGTTGTACGAGCGCTGGCGCTGGCGTAGGGTTAGAAAAAGCTGATACAACGCCGTCTAAAGCTGTTTTGACGATTTCACGCTTTTTTGGAGCGCTTTACGGCTTAAACACGGCCTCTTCTGTTCATGTTCGCTTCGTACCACCTACGCACGTGCAATTATCTCGTGTGGTGTTATACCCGCTCTCCGAAGAATCAGCAACGTACGTTTTGTTGGGTCATCGTCTGTTTTTGTCATTATCCTCTGTGTACTAATGCTATTGTTTTGTGAGATAAAGTCAAGCTGTCGACCATTTGCAAGAGCTCGTTGATCGCATTAAGATACATGGACACGTGATATCAACCGGCGGAGCGATACTAGTACCACATTCTCCACCTAACAACGACTCCTATCTTGGTTATGGCGTATTGTCGTCGTGGCCATTGCGCCAAGGTGTCGGAGCAGAGCATTCCAAACTCTTCATTTTGAACTCAGGAGACATAGCCACATCTAGAACTGAGCACCTAAAAGCACTATTTCAGCAGTTGTCCAAGCCAAAGCACGAGTCCCTTACCCAATCTTTAATTGAACCAGAACCTTTGTTTGTTTCCAGGTTTGCGTCTCCCAGAGGTAACCCCATATTTGCTTAAACACTGTACAAATCGCTGTAACTGAACAAGTTGGTAGGTTCATCTAATGGCAACACGCGACAGATGCACATTGGGACATTGACTAAGCCAATTGAGCGACCGTTCCCTGTGTCGTGCGTTCGCAATTATAACAATGAAGTTGGATGTACACTACAAGCCATGAAGAGGTTGCACTTGTTCAGCGGCTCATGGGTCGTGTTGCAGGCCCCTGGAGGCTTTCACATTGCAAGACTTTATGCTTTGGATCCACCTGAAGTTACAAATCCTATATACCGGCTAAGCAGCAACTACGCTCGACTCACAAAGCACAACGACTTGGATGACACGGTGTTTTTACCTCCTTCATTGCTAGCTAACATCAACAGCGTTGAGGGCGATGCAATTACATTGACTGGTTTCGATAGAACAACTATTCCTGTAGCAGAAAGTGCCACCATCGCGATGATACGCAACGCAGAATGGACAGGCTCAGTGTCGTATACAACGGCACTTAGAGAGGCCTTAAGAGAGGGTGTGTTTCAAGAAAAAGACGTATTTTCTGTTGCTGTAACAGAGAACAAAAACAAATCAGCTGGCACCCCATGGCGCATCCACGTTTTATATTTTGTGGTAGTAGAACTAGCTGTAAAGGGTCAACATGCATTGATAGATCCAAAGAAAACTCGTATATACGAGAACGCACCAATCAACAGGACGTTTCCAAGCATGCATACTTTGTACAAACCACACTTAAACGGTGGTAAGTAAGCGCAACCTCGCCATTATACCTTTCAACTTAATTATAAGCTAGGACCTCCTCCAGGCATGAGATCTTATTTCGATTGGCTGTGCCGTGTAGCAGGACCTACATTGCATCCTATGGCTATGAAACTTGGCGTGTTCTGTACGGCTATGGTGTATGGCCCAATAGGATCTGGTAAGCGGACGTTGGTGGCTTCTGTAGCTTCGTTTTTTGGCGTTCACATGATGACCGTCAACTGTTATGATGTTCTGGATGATCAGGAGGCTAAAACTGAGACCAACCTTAAAGATGTATTCACTCAAGCACGTGCACATGCACCTTGTATTTTATTGCTGAAAAACGTTGATGTACTTGCTAAAAGCGGTTCAACCCAAGATCACACAGGTACCTCTCATGCACACTGTAGAGAAATGTTCTTAACCTAAAATATTTTAGATCCTCCTATTGGTACAGTCCTCAAAAATTGCATCAAAGAGTATGTAGAGATGGTCAACAGTGATGGTGACGTAAAACAAGACAATCAATCCCTTTTGGTACCGTACTCTGTGCTCAACGCCTATTAACTGCTATATAGGTACTTGGTACTGCTTCATCACAAGAAAACACACATCCTACTATTCGATCGTGCTTCAGAGACGAAAAGGTGATTGAGGTAAGTGTCACCAACACAAAGATAGCATTTAAATGATTTTTAGTCTCCTGACTTGCAAAGTCGTAAACTCATGTTGGATAACTTAATCTCTGTTACTGAACGTGCGGCGGATTTATCTATTGCAAATATTGCCGAGCAAACGGCGTCGTTTTATCGTGGTGATCTAGCGGTGCTTGTGGAGAGGGCAATCTCCAATGCACAACGTAACACGTGTAAAATGATGATGGACTCTGAGTTTGTTGACAGAGACAAACAAGAGGCCTTTATAATGGCTTGTTCCAAGAACATAACTTCGGCTGGAGTCGTTGTATCTGCTACTGACGTTGAGGAAGCTTTAAAACTGATGCAAAAGAGGCAAGCAACTGCGTTAGGTACACCCAAGGTACCAAATGTGCGCTGGGAGGATGTAGGCGGGTTAGAGTCAGTGAAGAAGGAAGTCACCGATACCATACAGCTACCACTACAGCATCCAGAGCTATTTACTAATGGCTTACGACAGCGTTCAGGTATGTCTCCACTATAACTGCGGTTTTTTGTTGGCTAATAAAGTGGATCTGTAGGTTTGTTGTTGTATGGCCCTCCAGGAACTGGAAAAACACTCATGGCAAAAGCTGCGGCTACGGAGTGTAGCTTGAATTTTATGAGCGTGAAAGGGCCAGAACTCATCAACATGTATGTCGGAGAAAGCGAAAAGAATGTGAGAGAAGTATTTGCAAAGGTATTACTATCCTACATATTACCCTTCTATTGTTGTGATTGCTAATACATCCTCGCTAAGGCTCGAGCAGCCAGACCTTGTGTTATTTTCTTTGATGAGTTGGATTCGTTAGCGCCAAAGAGAGGCATGGCAGGAGATTCAGGCGGTGTTATGGGTATGTGAAATATTAACCTAAAGACTTGCAACATGTCTAACAATGTATGGTTTAGATAGGGTTGTCAGCCAACTTCTGGCAGAGCTATCATCGCTTCAAGGTGCCAGCGATGTTTTTGTGATTGGTGCCACTAACAGACCTGACCTCATTGATCCTGCTCTCCTCATTCCCGGACGGTTTGATAAGCTGTTGTATCTGGGTATCAACAATAACATTGACGACAAGATTAAAATCCTGGAAGCTGTCACACACAAATTCAAAATGGGTGCATCAACATCTCTTCGTGCCATAGCCGAGGCGTGCCCTAATAATTTAACTGGTGCCGATTTTTATGCGTTGTGTTCGGACGCGATGCTCCTCTCCATAAAGCACCAAATACGTACGAACAACGCACTCACGCCTGTAGAGCAATTCAAACTGACACAATTTTAGAGAGGTTAGAAGCAATGAAACCAGCACCCTCGTCGTTGCACAAAATGGATATTGATATAACCGTAGAGCACGAACATTTTTTAGAGGCCCTCCAAAAGTACGTAACATGCTATTTGGTTCATTGCATGTATTTGTTAGTAAGTTAGCTGATTACTTGTGCAATAGGTTGACACCGTCCGTGTCTGCTCAAGAGTTGGCAATGTATGAACAAAAACACAAAGAATTAAATCAATGAATGAGGTGTAAATTTTATTTACAAGCTGTTGACTTGGTTATAGCCTTTTGAGCAAAGTGCAATTGACGCCAAGTTTTGAACGAAATCTCTTAAACCGTTACGTTTTTTTTGTTGAATTGCTTTGGCCATGTTGCATTGGTTAAAATAAAATTCTCCTACAGTAAGGGCATTTCTTTGTGGGTCAAACATTAAAGAACCATTTTGACCTGGAACCGTTTCGCATCCGTCAGGCAATTGTTGTTTAGGTATAGTTATTGTATACGGTGAATCACGTGGTGTGTACGTAACCTATACCGCTGTTAGTATTGTGATACATTTTTCTCAAATTGCTTTTTCGTGTACCGCTATTCCTATGCATTGGGGATCCCCTGCCGTATACACGCCGATAGTTGTGGCATTGCTAAACTTTATTTCAAGCGCACCACCAAGGAAGCAGTAATTGCCTTGTGGAATATCTGCTGCGAGCGTTCCAATGGCTAGTGAGATAACGCAAAAGATTACGAGTTGTTGCATTGTTAGGTGATTGCAAGTTGAATTGAGTGGTAAAAGATAAGGAAAATCCCGTACTTATTTATCCTCTATTTGTCCGAATCACCCTTCCTGTGGTCCGAGTCACACTTGGTTTTTGCTCAAAGCATGGGAGTTGCCCTGGATTATGGACTAAAAAGACTAATGACATTCCATTTTTGCGGTCGTTCTGTTAATCAGCCTGTAGTTCGGGACCAAATATGGTGCATGAACATAACAAAAAGTGAGTGACCAAATGTCACGCAACTGGTGGAACACAACAAACTCGGCTATCAGAAGTTTATGTAGCTGCTATCAAAATAGAAGCACGCGCGTAAAATTCGTGTCCTAATGAAAATTACAAAACTTTTCTCTTCTCTTAATCCTGTCGCATGTAAATTGTTGTGGACGGCTAAGGCGAGGACGGACCACGACCACCTTTATTTCGTCGATTTATTTAGCCCAAGAATTCTTGTTGACAATATTTATGTAAGGTTGACTTGTAGCTTTGTTGAATCAAAATTAACTTTACAAAAATGACGCCTACACAACGCGTGTAGTCAAGTTTTACAGAGAACGGTGTAAAGGCACAATGGCAATTAATTGGATAGCCACAAGGAAATTAAACGCGCAATGCTGTTTTAACTACTTTCCTGGGTGTACGACGATATCTTATGTCATAAACAAGTACGGACGCTACTAATGCCATCCCTTCCTTTATATTATCACTCACATACGCCAAGCGCTTGGAAAGCCACTTTAGGTAAAATTGTAAAGCGCTAGAAATGAATAAAGTAGCGACTAACTCTATTGCCAGCAAAAGCACTCCATATCCTCAAAAACTCATCACTGGGCTCTCACATGTCGTTTTTGCCACTTGACAGTTTACACGTTACCATTTTTGGGATTGTAGTCTGCAATGTCCGCAATGCGAATAATTGGCCAAAAAACATAGATGTACGCTACCAAATCGAATGTTAGAATTATTTGTAGGGATTTTAAGATGACATTGACACTTCCCACCCAGATAAACGCCCCTTATCCGCAGGTTGAGGCACAGGTTATCCTCAGAACCAGGAATCTATTTGAAGTAGAGAGCGCACACCCTACCTGGTACGTCAGAAAGATTTGTTTCTTTGCTCATCGATTGTTTTACCATCCACAGTGTTTCCATGCAATTTGAAAGCCTACACCTGGAGCCAGGTGGAACCTCTGTATCAGTGATGTTGTCACCTCATAGAAATGATGTCGCGAAGCTTGAAGCGTTTAGGCGGACGCTGGCGAACTCGTTAGGTGGTAGCATTGTATTAGCTTGTCTCTTTCTAACATTGTAGATTTACAACAGGGATGCCATACAGTCCACAACAGTTCTACCACATTACCCTGGCGTACCAGAATTTTGCAATCAACACACCTGAGTTTATGGCAAGAAAAAAAGAATTATATGGTCTCTTTGCCATGTTAAAACGAGATAATATCCCTTGTCATCTAGAACCACCCGCCTTGCAATTCTTTCCTTCCATGACTCAATTTTCAAGCACGCCATTACACACACAGAACGTCAAATACATGCAACCAATAACAGATGCCACACTTAAGAGGCAAGGCGACATGTGCGTCATAGCACTCCTTGCTGGATCGGTTAGTCAATCTTAAGAGTCGTACTTTGCGTTAACACATGCACAAAAAAGGCATCGAAGGATCCGGGCTTGTTGACATCTAGAGTGATTAAAACCGCCTTGCTATTTCATAAAAAAGCAGCTTCACACAGGGGGATGGTCAAGCTCGTCGTTTCAGGCAACCAAATGATAGAGTAGTATTTATGCTTACTGACACACAATCCAAGGCGGTTGGTTCGGTGGCATGTGCGTTGCGGACAAAGCCGTTACTATGTTGTTAAACTGTACTCTCAAAATATTAATTCCTTGTGCACTCACTCATTCCCCCTTTGCAGCGTATGATATTGTCAGAGAAGATATACTGTACCTCGAAACAGTAGCACATAACACTGTGGAAGAAGTGTTGACGTTGCGAGATAAACTATCAAAGATGATGGTGGGCCGAACAACCGTATTTGTTGTTACAAGCGATTTTCAAGTGCCAAGGGTGTCCCTCTTGGTCTCCAAGTTTTATGCAACAGCTCCATTTACAGGATGCACAGTTGTAGGCGCCAAGACAGATCCTACCAGCGGCGATGATAGGCGTCAATCAGAGGATGTCCGATTTGCTGGACTGTTGAAGAAGTTACCAACACTCGTAGGGATGTACGCCAATCACCCTCTCAACTTCAGCTTTTTTGAACTAGTCTCAAGAAACAGTATTGATGTACGTTTTGGAGTATATATAAATGCTCATTGTACCCACTCGTTCGCATAGCAAATCAAAGCGGTTTTAAAACTGAGAGCAGCAGACATGGAAAAGGATGAGAAGGTACAAACCGGCATGCTTAGTTTGCTTCTAACTTGAGACAAAAAGGGAAATACTGCGCTCATTTACGCCATACGCAGCCGTATGGTACAAATGGTAACACTACTTCTAGAGGTACATGCGTATATTTAAGCTAGCTTGAATCTTACCAGTGACATAGCACGGTGCGGCAGTCAATCATCAAAACAATGAGGTATCCTACTTGTTACCCAGTTCAGCATTTAACCCTTTGTCCTATCACCAGGGTGTAACACCACTTCACTATGCGGTCTGTACAGGCAAAGCTGAGGTCATTATGGCATTATTAAAGCGTGGCGCTGTCGCTCATCTCAAAGGTATGCATGAGGCTGTATTTTACACCAAGGCCGAGTTCTTAAAAACGCCTTGCTGAGTCGATACAGGGCGGGACGAACTGTGGAAGATGCAGCCACTGACGGCTGAAGAACTGCTTCAAACCCCTAGATTTTTTACTCTTTATGAAGTGCGTATAAACATGGCCAAAAATGACCCCGTTAATTAACATCGTCGCAGCCTTCTGCGTACACGTGCTTGTGCTTCAGTATCTTCAAGCACAACCCTGGAAAGAAACAAGTCTATGTCATTCGACACGGACAATCCTATGCAAACGCTAGCGTTGGTGTCCAGCACCGCGACTCGCCACTCACGCCTATGGGTACCCCAACGTAATTGAAGTGTACAGTGTCGTTAAATCAGATGGTAGGATTGGAACAAGTGGAAAGAGTGCGCCAAGGAGCCACTCAACACTTTGCGAAATTACAAATTGGATTGATAGTAGTATCACCACTTCAACGCGCACTAGCAACTTGCTTGGGCATTTTTGGGCAGTATGCGCAAGCGAATAACATTCCAATCCTGGTACGTTGTGCCTGGAACGTGGCACTTTTTAATAGACAGAATCTCATGCGCTACTCAAGGTGGATGCAAGAGCCGCAGAGCATTTGGGTCATTGCACAGGTACCGAACCAACAAGAGTGACAAACAAGCTAACGGCAATCACTTGCTAAGATTTGGGAACTGCTCGAAGTGTACTACAGACCAAGTTCGTACATGATACACTCAATTGGGGTTCTCTACCAGAGCACTGGTGGTTTCAAGGTGTGGCGGTGCGTTAATAGTAGTGCATGGAGAGTTGTCGTTGATTTACATGATTAGAACACAAACTCCAATTTTACGCCTGAACCAAAGGAAACTTTTTGTGCACGTGTCAAAGATTTACGCAACTGGATTACACGTGTTGATGTAAAAAATATAGCGATGGTCTGCCATGCTGGCGTAGCTGTGCAGCTTGATCCAAACAAACAAGGTCTCATGAATGTAGGTGTACGTCAACACTTGCTGTAGTCATCCCCTTTGTCATTTTTGGTGTCCCCTTTCGCCGTTACTTTGTACAATACCGATAGGCGCCAGGCGGTGGCGCCCAAAACAAGGATCAAAAGTTGAATCGTGAATATATATATACGTCCTCATTCATATGTATACACACACGCAATCAGTTTAATTTAGTAAAACACCCCACCCACTAGCTAAGTTTAAATAAGCTATTTGAAGTGTGCCTTTAAAGAGAGCATGGCTGCTTTTGTTTCTTCAATTTTTTTGGAAAGTTTTGCGAGCTTGTCTTTCTTCTTAGTCACAACAGCGGTAGGCGCCTTGTTCAAGAAACTAGGGTTGTTCAAGGCGTTTGTCAAAGAGAGTTGCTCCTTTTCGTAGGTAACTTTGTCCTTTTCCAGCCTTTTGTACTCCACTTGAGGATCTAGTTTCTGCGTTGGTATAATCAGCTTGATGCCATCTTTAACAATGTCAGTCAGCATGGCGTGTTCCGACTGCGATTCGGGATCTACAGTTTCGCCAGGACCCACAATAGAAACATCTAATCGCGCCAATCGCACTAGCATAGGCAAATAGTGCGGTAGTACTTGTGAAGCAAGCACAGTATCCGAGATGAGCGCCTGAACGACCCTATACAAACGTTTGTGAGAAGAAAACGCGATTGCTCCTTTACAAAACGTACCCAGCCACCTTGTAGTCCTTCTTTATCCTCCTGAGCGCTTGAAGGAGGTCAAACACGCTTTGCATCTGCTCAGCGATGACAGGAATGGATACAAAAGCAGCTTGCGGATAGTCAGTAGCGAGGACGCTTCCATCCGATACGTGCTCCCTTTTTTTGTGATTAAATGTAAGCTATCAAAACGGTTAAATGCGCACCATAAGGATTCTGTAACAAACGGCATAAATGGGTGAAAGAGCTGGAGTATCAACTGGAGATGATGAAGCAATAGTTTAGCCACTTGAATTTTTTCTGTGGTTGGCGTGCTATCGTTGTGAAGTATGCACTTCGAGAACTCAACGTATTTGTCGCAAAAGTCGTACAAGAACAACGCATACGTGGCCTAAACGTGGATTTTAAAACGACAAAAGGAGGTTGAGATTGAGAGACAATCTTGTTTGTTTGTGTTGGTACCTGAGCGCTCGATGCAAAGTCCAGACTATCAAGTCCAGCGTTGACTTGCTGTACAGTCTGTGCTTTCCTTTGAAGCATCCAGTGGTGCACCAACAAACCTGCTTCACAAATCCGGTTTTCGCTGTACTGCGTTGTAGCATTAGCCTCAAAGTCGGCAATGAGCGGCGCTATGTCCACGTCAGCGTAGGCAGCTGCATCTTGTTCCTGTAATTGTTGTGCTTGAGTAACTACAAAGCGTGTAGCTTGCCACAGCTTGTTACACAAGTGGCGATTAGCGAGAACGCGCTTAATGTCCATGTTGATGTGTCGCCCTTGTGTCGTGTACATCGCCAAAGTGAATCGAAGTGCATCTGCACCACATTCTGGTATACCTGTTGGAAATTCCTTGTGCATTGCGCTTCTAGCTCTGATGAACGAAGCAACATTAGCTGACAAGATTCAAAGTTATACTAAATGTATTAGTACTTTTTGATCTCTTTGGCATCCAGATTCGAGTTCGCCAACAGGTTCTCTTCGAGCTTTTCAAGCGATATGCCTACATAGTATTTTATTCGCGCTTGCAAGCTGGGATGACGGACCTTGAATGACATGCACGGGGTCAATTACATTGCCCAAGCTTTTAGACATTTTCCTTCCATGTGCATCACGGATCTACCAAAAGGGTTTATGTCATTTCATTGTGTAATGTGTGAAGTGAGTACCATGGCGTGTAAGAATACGCGCTTGAAAGGTATTACGTTAACTAATGTCCTGCACATCATGACCATTCGCGCCACCCAGAAGAAGAGAATATCCAACCCTGTTTCCATCACATCTAGAGGGTAGTGTTGCTCTAGGTTTATGTCCTTTGATGGCCACCCAAACGATGTCAAAGGGAGAATTGCTGACGAAAACCTGGAAGGGCATTGTTTGTGAATAAGAGTTGTTTATGGCATATAGGAACAGCGTTCAAAAACTAATGTGATAGTATGTACCAAGTGTCCAACACATCTGGATCTTGCTTCAACTCAAAATCCTGATCGCTCATGTCATATTTACGCATTGCTTGTGCCTTGGCGTCCTCATGTGAGCGTGCAACAATCCAAGGATCCTCACCGTCATGCATGTCTAACTTTTTTGATGGGTCTTTCATGACGATCTTATACGCTGGGATGCGATGACCCCACCACAACTGTCGGCTGACACACCAATCCCGCATATTGTCCATCCACCTAAACCACTCTGCCTTGAATGTAGACGGTACAATTTGAATCTGATTTGATCTGACCACCTCTGCTGCGTCCTTTGCCATGTCTGCACACCGTATAAACCTGAATCCAAAAGTTAGTACTAACCCGCAACAAAATAACAAGTGAGGAAGGCGAATCTCTCTCTAGTATTACCATTGTCGTTTTATCATCTATAATACAAGCTTGGTTAGATTACAGCAATGTACTTATGGATGGTATATACGCACAGGTTCAATAATGTCCTTTGATCGCGAGCATATGGCAATACGCATAGCGTGTGGCTTTTTCTCCAGGTACAACTCTTTCTCTTGCAATTTGTTGACAACTGCAACACGTGCTTTAAACCGCGACATGCCCTAATGAAAAGCGATCAGTCGCGATTTAGATTTCCGAAACATTCTTTTTCCGGACCTCATACTCATTTGTGTTGGCGTTGAGTGTGGCGTCCTCATTTAACATGTTTATCACAGGCAATTTGTGCCTTAAGCCACATTGAAAGTCATTTGGATCATGGCCAGGCGTCACTTTTACAACCCCAGTGCCAAACTCCATGTCGACTAGTTCCTCGTCTCCAATAACCGGGATTTTGGCACCAGTTATAGGGTTTATCGCCATTTTCCCAATATGAGCCTGTGCCACCGTGTAAGCCATCAATCACGGTACCTGTAAGTGCCATATACGTACCTTGTAGCGAGGATCTTGAGGATGCACTGCAATTGCAGTATCAGCTATAATGGTTTCTGGCCTTGTTGTGCCAATGGACAACATGGTCCCATCTTCCAGAGGATACCTTATAGGTGGCAAGTTAACAAATTACATAAAATTTTAATCAGCGCACCCAATCACGTGTAGGACACCAAATTCAACTAATCTGTCGTATCCTGGAACCTTCATTTTTGTTGGCTTCTCGACATCGACGTACTCTACTTCAATATCTGATATTACGGTGCCTAACGCGTGTTTGTCATGAGCAATCACAGCCTCAATCATTTGCTATGTATTACGTAGATGAGGACAAAAGTTGACAATGCGGTTGTCGCGAAACAACAAGCCACGTTCATGCAGCACGTTAAACGCTTCTGTGACGCCAGCACAATGCGCGGGATCGAGTGTGAACAACAGATCTTCCCAGTCCAAGGTGGCGCCTGTGGCCCTCTACAACGCCAAACTGTAAGTAAAGCAATACGTGTATGTGGAAGCGATATAGCTCGCGTACAGACGTACCAATTGTTGTATAATCTTACCGCCATGCTGGTTCTTCCAATCCCACACTTCTTGAACAAATTTGTCTCTGCCAAGATCCAATCTATGTTTCTAAAAAAACAAGGTGTTGGCACACTGTACGATGTAATATAAGCTGTGGTTCCAAGCAATGACACGTACACCTTGACGAGCTAGCTTCTTCTCAACGACTACTTGTGTGCCAATACCTGCGTGATCAAGCCTCAATTCGAATTATAAGGAGTTGCTAGCATCAACGCTGTGTACCCTGGCACCCACACAACATTTGCGCCTTTCATTTGATGCCATCTCATTAACACGTCTTGTAGTGTAGCTGTAAGCGCATGTCCAACGTGTAAATATCCCGTGACATTTGGCGGTGGAAAAATCATCGAGAACTTGCGCTTGGCAGCTGGATTGTTCTTGTGCCTGAAGTAGCGGTTGTTGTGCCACCATGTAGACCGATTTTCTTCGACAGCCATCTACCAAAACAATCAAATGTCACTCTCACGGGCTAACGCACTCGATCGTAGGCGGAAGGCATAGCAGACACGTTCAATGTCTTCGCTGTAGATTGCCAACGTACTGTTTGCCGCTGACGCATTCCATGCGCGTGAAACCTACCTACAGAGTGTTAACGGTAAAACAGAACCACAGCAGTACCACGAAGTTTGGCAAGCATGCTACGAGCCGGAACAGCAGATTTTTAGCTACTAACAACACTTTTCGCGTCAACTCAGTGGCCAAGTAATGAAAACTGGCAACTTTTTCCACCTTGTTAAGTCACACACCCAAAAACGATGGTAAATTAATAGACAACTATTTATTGGTTCTACTGAACAATCAAAGCATCATAAAGCCAGTTGAGGCTTGACTTTTTGTTGGATAATGAATATCATTGAATATCAAACTGGAGAAAGTAGGTTTGACACGGGCTCACAAATGCTATACGTATATTTACGCAATCAGCGAAGTGTTATTTTTTGGTACCGACGTCGGGCGAGGGTTTCTTATCCTTTTTGGGTTCAGGCTTGTTGTTGGCATCTGTCCAGGCTTTAGCTAGTCGCTCAACCACTGTGTCCACCTCCTACTTATTGCATTAGCGTTCCCGTTACATCGTAAGACTACGCACAGCCAATGTCATGCCAATTGCAGCTGCAACAGTCAAGTAGGCGTGCGGGTACGCCTTTGGGCCAGTCTAATGCGCATAGATTCAGCAAAAAGAACAAGACGAGTGGTTGGTCTAGACGTACAGATGCACCCCAATTATTAAATTCAAGATTGCCTATTTGCTTCTCTGTGCCTGGCACCACGACCCTTGTTTTGACGATATTGTTAACACAAAAATGATAAATGCAGGTCGAGTACCTTATGCCTGTTATACAACGTCTAAACAGCATCGATCCCAAGTACGTCGGTTGCTTGCACGTGTTAAGCGTAACGCCAATAGATATTGGATTAGCACGTGTCAAGAGTAGCCGCTCTCCATGTTGTGTTGCTAGCTTGCCTAGTTTTTCCTGCAAGTATTTGTACACTGCTGTTCTATCCGCTAGTAACTAAAACAAGAAAGGTGTGTCAGTGGCTTCACATTAAACCAATGTAAAGAAGGGACTGTTTTTACCTTTTTAAAGCCATTGGCGCCCATACTCAGTAGTGTAATGAACAAATCTACAATAGGACTGGCACTGGCTCTACCTACAAGGTGCACACACGTCAAATACCGCAACAACATACACGTGACACGCTAAAAGAAGGTACCTGAATAAGTCTTGGCAATAGCGTCTGGCATGGCCTTGGTTGGACTACTTACAACACTACCGCCCACAGGCACCATAAAGTTTTTGTCAGTGCTTTGAATAATGGCATCTATTCGCGTTTTCCTAGGAAAGACCGTTGGTTTGGTGTGACAGAGTTTTAATCAAAACAAGATACCTTGAAGCTTGGTCTATTTGGTGCATAATCCATGAAGATTGTACACCGTAGGCGTTATTTACAATGTGAGGAATATCAAACTCCTTGCAAACTGCACCGATTGCACTCAATCTACCGGGTAACGTGAATATCCCAACAACAACAGTAAGCTAGGGATTACATACGCATCACACCCTCGTGGAGCAAAGCAACTTGAATTAGACAACACAGCAGTAATTTTTTGAGCGCCATGTGTTGTGATGGCAGCTCTTAGTGCATCTATATCACTCACTATCTGAATAGACCTCATCAGTCTATATGCGCACAACTGAATGTATTTAGACGCACCTGATCTCCTTCTAGTTTTCCAAGCACTACAACTGCCTCTAAACCTGCAGCTTGAATACACTTTAAGGCGGACTTCTGATCGATTCTCATCCACAAAACAAGGCCTGAACTTGGTCTAGTATCTCGACACGTTCTCAACGTCAACGCAAGAGCCATGCCAGTCGATAAAGGCAATACGAGAGCAGCCTTACAATGCTTGTACCCGAAATATAACGTCAACACACGCAAAATTAAATGAAAAAGACCAAGTGTCACAAATGTCACGGATTTATAATTATATACCTGCAATCTTGAGCGCATTGCACGCTAGCATATTCGTCAAAGCGTACAGCAAGGACGAGCCAGCAGCCTTGGGTTGTACAGCTTTAATATCTCCACTGCGGCCTATGCCGTGACTGAGTCCGTAATGGCGCGTCCTTACAATTGTGCTGTAAATTCTGCCCTCCCGCTCTCCGCCTCCGACATTTTCTTCGGTACGCTTAGAACACGCAACTACTACATACACTTACGCAAGAAATTGTTGCTGTCCATCATTGAAAGTTCGTTTAGAAAGTATTCAATGGTGGAATCACTCCAGCCTTCTATTGGCAGCGCACGCTAAAATTGTGATGAGCGTTAACAAAACCTGACACCAAATCGTGTACCTGCGACAACAGCACCGTTACTTTGCGCTCCATCTGTTTTCTCGCTTGTTTAGCTTGCTCAACATACGTCTTCTCTACAATCGCGCCAGCAAGCTTATAATTAGTGGGATTCATCCTATATAAAGTCGTCACTGCACGAATAGCATGCTTTGAGGGTATGGGCGAATTTACACTTAACTACCTCTTCAATTCGGCTTAAAAGTCCTCAAAACTTTTGTTGCGTTTTCTTGGTGTTAGCACAAATGCAAAGGTCTCACAGAGCGCGATCTACAAGAATACCGAGGCAAACTCAAATGTCATCCACATCCACGAGACCAAGAGCCTCTTCAGTAAGTGGTACCAGGACACCAGCAGTAAGGGCAGTGGGAACAATTGTATGCAGTCTACACATTTTCTGATTTTGACTGATGGTGTAGAACCCAGCAAAACAGCGTAGACGTTCTATATGGAAACCGTTAGCACAATGTGCTTACATATACACTTCACTTTTCATGTCGCCATTTTATATGGCGTGTAGAGGTTGCGCAGTTGCTTACATGTCAATACAAACCTCAGCCTTAGCGGTACTGCTTATATTTAGATGATTTGGTGACAAACATAGCACCAAACTTATTTCTCACTTTTAACCGATACTTTTGCGTGTGTGACACTAACAACTTTTAGGCAGCCATGTACGTATCATCAATGCTCAATGTGATCGTTCCACGCCGATCGCGCGTTCAAGCCACTGACAAATTGCGAGAGAGCGTTGAAAAGATGCAAAAGGATCTCGCAAAACTTAAGAGGGTACTTTGAAGTCGTTTTAAAACATTTTATTGATAGTAGTTGCAGCAAAATGTAAAATACAAAAAATCTATAAAGTGGTTGAAGCGTAGAGTCTCGCCACGGCAGCAAAGTCCAAACCGTCAAAGAAGAAACACCATTAGTGGAATTGCAGCATCAGGTAAGTAGCTTCAATTTATATATTTGTTTGTTAGGAGGCTCACTGGTTTGTAAAGCACCTGTCGTCACAAAATCACCGCCGCCACCTCCTGTGTGTGCTGCGCCGCCTCCACCTCCACCACCACCTCCAGCTTCTCTACTCAAGCTGCGTACTTTTAAACTCAAGAAAAAAAGAACCACCACTCGAGCACCAACGCGTACTGAAGATGCACCTGCTAGTCCTGTCGTTTCGCTAAATCAGATATTGGTATGCCTCTCCGTGAAAATCTTACCTAACTTCGTTCCTCTAGTCTGTTAAACTGCGCAAGACGTCTGTGCCAGTTAAAAAAGGTACGACTTCTAAGATAAGCTTGTGTGATTGACAGTTTTCACCCTCAGAGACAACGAAACCTTCAACCAATCCTATTTTCTCGCTTAGGAAAACAGGTACTTTGTGCACCACAATCATTGCAGTCACTGACCCGTGATAGGCTTAAAAACGGGTGGATTAAGGAGATGTGATAACAGTAACAACAACAAGGAAAATAAAACTGCAAATGTACAAAATGTAAAAACCACATCCTCTCCTGGCCTTGGTGTAGCGCTACGCCGTGTAGATAACATTTCACGCAGTCCAGGTACTTTGAAGGCTTTATAGCACATCCATTTAAGGCGATTTTAGGAGGTACACCAATCAAGGAGAAAACATACAAAAATTCCAAAATAGCTTATTTCAATATGAAACTTGTACAAAAGTTTCGTGAGGCTAACTCACCTCCAGAATCACCCACACGCGTAGTGTCCTAATATAGATTTGCTACAGGCAAATATAAAATGTATATACATAGATGGGTGCATTATGCATCCATTGCAACACCTGTTTGTCAGCTGTTGTTATTCAATTGCAATTGTAAATAAAACACACGTGAAACGTGCCTTGCGCCCATCCTACTCAAAGGTATTACCAACATTTTTCGAGACAACTACCTCCTCGTTTTGCATGCATTAGTAAAACTGAGTTGCAATTTAGTTGAGAAATTCTATTTTATTCAGTCGCGATTGGTCTCGTTAGCCTAAAACAAAAACCGCACTTTGTACAATAGTACTCACAAATGACAACAACCTCCATAAAATTAGTTGTCGTTGGCGACGGAGCAGTAGGAAAGACGTACGGATTTTTTTATAGTTTTTGCGTGACCTTACTGAAAGCGTAGCTGCCTCCTTATTGCATACGCAAATAACCGCTTCCCAGAAGATTATGTACGTGTACTTTTTATTCTGTTTACTTATGTATTGGCTATGTTTCTAACATCTACGTTTAGGTACCTACCGTATTGTACGTTACACTTTATCCGTTTTGTGGCCTGTCTCGTTTTTTTTGGAAGCCTTGAGCAACGCGATCGTACAGTTGACCGTTTGTAGCGATAATTACGTAGTAAACTTGAGTGCCGGCGATCAGACGATTGAATTGGGTCTCTGGGATACAGCAGGTACTCATTTAATTGGTGTTGTATGTATTTGGCCTATAACTGCTCTATAGGTCAAGAGGAATATGATAGATTGCGTCCACTATCGTACGCGGTACGTTTATTGCACACTACATTATTATTCAATGCATGTCCTGACGTTTTGCGATAGAACGCTAACGTATTTCTCATTTGTTTTTCCGTCGTAAATCCAGTATCGCACGAGAACGTGCAAGAGAAGGTACGCTGTTGAAGTGTTTGGGATGACGTTTTTCGCGTGGGTGTGTCACAATTGCACAAAAAAAACGAAAACCGTGTTTTTTTATTATTATCGCGTAAAGGGAGGGATCGTATTGCCTTTTTTAGTGACCCTTTGTTTAGTGGTACCCAGAGCTCATGCACTTTTCACCTGACGTGCCATACTTGTTGGTGGGCACTAAATTGGATTTACGCAATGATCCTTCCACCTTGGAGAAACTCAAAGTAAGCGGCAGCAGCCCAATCACCACACAAAAGGGAGAGGACCTTGCCAAACGAATCAAGGCCGTTAAATATTTGGAGTGCTCTGCTAAGACAGAGGAAAATTTGAAAATGGTTTTTGATGAGGCAGTACGTTATTTACTCTACCAATTGCTTTATAGTTAAAAATAACCATCTTCTCTCAATAGGTTAAATCTGTTCTTTTCAACAGCAAGAGGAAAAAGCGTGGGATGTGTATTGTATTGTAAAGATGCTGTAAGCATTTTACCTATTTACTCAGTGTAATTAGTTGGTAGCTGTTTGCCTTTGTTGTTTAATAAAATTATTTCATTTATCCTTTTAATTACTTTGACAAATCTATAAAATTGCATTACTTTCAAACTTGGTTAGTTTTCTAACCATTGAAGTGGCTTGTTCTCTCATGATAAGGTTCATTTGAAGCATATATTTGATATAACTTTGAACCAAACTATGCCAGTGATTAAGTTTTTTAAAAACCATCTGTTTTTCCTTTTCAAGCAAATTGAATCATGATGAGCAATTTAAATACAAATGTAAGGCCAAACATTGGTTTATTGCCATTGTACTTTCATGTAATGGTGTTTCTTTGTTAAAACACAATACTGTAATCAGGATTCTGATTTATGGCCAGTCTGACATAAGAAATTGTTACAGCCATTGGCTCTTAAGCTCATATTTCTATATGCTTAATTCACTACAAGTTATGTCTTTAAATGAAGCTCCTCCAGACAACTCTTCTTTTTACAAGGTTAAGGGTACTACTCTTTCGTCTATAATGGTTATCCAAAATTAAATGTGTCCACTCGGTATGTTTACCAGGTGCCGATCACTGTACACTTTTAGTTACCTTTACAATGCGCTATAAACAACGAAAACTGTGGCAACTTAATCCTGTAACATGGAAAAAGTCACATGTATCCCCTGTTCTGAAGGATGCACTTGATAATATGAACATATTGCTGTCTGACTATCATGAACTCAAGCTGGTGCTTGTCAGCAATGTCAAGCAAAACCAAAAATTGTTTTTAAAGTCGTGCAATAAATTTTGGCGTGTTACTAACGAAGAGACACTCTTGCCCTATCTCACTAAGGTATGAAGGGCAAACAAGCCTCACAGCAGATTAAGGAGTTAAGACGTTCTGAAAACCATCCCAATGATGCAAGACTCTCAAGTATGCTCAACAAAGGCCTTCTTTATTACAAAAAAAACTTGTATGCTCCTTGGGTAATGAAGGTGCCATGAATGAATTCCTAAGTATACTGCAAAGACAAAATTTCCACCAATATGTCAGCTACTATTACAATTAAAGAAATACTTACTGCTATAAAAAGCATGCCATCCAACAAAGCTCCTGGCCCAAATGGTGTGGGAATGTGTCTTTATAAAGACTTAAGTCAATCCATTGCTCATTTAAGTCCTCTTTTTAATGACATTATTGATGGCAATCCCCATGAGTGGTTTGGAAGAGGCATTATATGTTCTTTTTACAAAAAAGGTGATCCCAGTCTGTTGGACAATTATAGACTTATAGTCCTACTTAATAATGATTACAACATTTTTATGAAGGTTATCAATAACAGGATGCTTAAATTTCTACCCAACATTATCAGTTCTAACCAAAATGGTTTTATTCCAAGTTGAGACATAGTTGATAATCAAATAGCTACACTAGAAATTGTGGAATCACTCCAAAAATCATGCACCCCACTTTCTTTGTGTCCATTAGACAACAAAAAGGCTTTTGATAGTTGTGCTCACAATGTACTAATACTTGTTCTCATGCATATTGGTGTTTCCAAAAATATTGCTGAAGCTGTAGTCAACCAGCTTCAAAGTCAAGTGGCAGAGGATTAATGGTGTTGTTTCCAACAAAACTGTTAAAGTAAGGTAAAATGGCAAAAACATGAAGTTGGTTGATATAAACTGGGTATCGTTTATGTGGGGATGCACAATCACAAATATTATATTTTGCTAGGCCATTGACTATACCTCCCTTCATTGATAAACAATGGCGGAATATAGTCAATTGGTTTCTATTTTATGGGTATTATGATAGTATAAATAATGTTGCTAAAGTATATAACAGTACTCATACTTATAGGTCTTTTTTAGGAGCTTGTACTTGCTTACCCTTCCAATTAGGTGGTTTGTCCATTCCTGATATATCCACCATTGCCAACAACTTCAAAGCCTCTTTATGGTCCAGACATACCAGAGTTGATACTTTATATTCAGATTTGTGGGAATCTAAGCTTTCTAATGAAACCTAGCTCATTCGAACCGCAGCACCCAAATACACTTATATACATGGCAAAGGCAAACTACATGTAATACAAAGGTGATCACAATTACAACAATACTTTGGAACTTTTGTTTTTTAATTGTTAATGTTGTATCACAAATACAAGTTTGATGCCTTATTTTATGCCTGCATTATACCTGAATAATGCTTGATTTATGCTCAGCATTTGGAGGATTAAATGCCTTGTTTATGTACTGGATTCAAGCATTTAGACAATTATTGGATTAGAGATTTTTGCCTAATTAGGTAAGTTCTTGTTTAAGTTTATGATAAGGCAAGATTGGCAAAAAGGCTGAGCTTTCATAGTTTGAGTAGTAGCCATGTTTTTTCTTTTAGGTTTTACTTGTTAGGAGTTAGTATGTAATAGACTTAATATACAAGTTTTTTGGTGAAGATGGTAAAGGAGGAGGATCTGGCAGGAGTAGTAATCCAACACCCCAATCTTTCCATGTAACTTTACATACAAACTTGAATAAACTTTTCATCAAGGTATTCCTCACATTGAGAATTATCAATATTGAGCCACCAATATATTTTGTTGATGCAGAATAAAACTTGACTTTCCAACCTAGATTGATCATTTTTTGAAGAATAAGAGGTTGATCTGGTTTGAATGTGTTGTTTGACAATATCAGACACTTTACATGTGAGTAGGTGGGATTTTCACATTACAGGCTAACTGTGCAAAGCCAGCTTTTGGCTATGAAAATTGTAGATTTTGTTGCCCACAGCACACCATAAACTAGTCTAACTACTAGCAATAGTAAGGTGAGAGTGACAGAAATATTATTCCACTAGGGAGTTGTTGCACGCTTCACTTGGTTAAGAAAGCCAGAGTGTTCACACTTATACTTCAAAAGAATATTGTTTGGTGACCATGGGCTTAATGAAGTTTTTTGTAGAATTTTATTCTTTTGGAACCAAACCTGTCCTTATCAAACAAGTGTCTGTTTTAGCAAATGGCTTTGGTATAAACGTGAACATAAATCAAAGGCAAACTATGACAAAAGCTATGCTTTAAATACTAAGGTACAAACTGCTACCCATGTTTGTAAAGTTCAAATACTTTTTTTACCAAATGAAAATCCGTATATTGTATACAGTACTGGAATCGGGATTTTGACCCGTACTAAACCCGTACGGAACCCGTACTTTTGACCCGTACTTAACCCGTACGGGTTCCGTACTTTTGACCCGTACTAAACCCGTACGGAACCCGTACTTTTGACCCGTACTTAACCCGTACGGGTTCCGTACTTTTGACCCGTACTAAACCCGTACGGAACCCGTACTTTTGACCCGTACTTAACCCGTACGGGTTCCGTATTGTTGACCCGTACTCTACCCGTACGGGTTACATACGGGATCCGTACGGGTAGAGTACAATTAAATAATATGAAAAATTGGATACAGAATATACTCCTCTTTTTCCATACAATGTATGTGTACACATATATCACATGTGTGCCAAAACCACAACCATCAGTATACACTTGCAATCAAAAAAAAAATTTGGCCATCAAATTTTGTTTGGATTTGGCAATCAAAAAATCCAAAAAAAAATTACTGCAATTAAATGGCAGCTTGTAATCGTAAGGTACAAAAACATGTATTATTAATAGATGAGGGTGTTTTAAGGTTATTAGGGCATTTACTTAAAAAGTAGAGGAGAAAACTTAATAAAGTGCAAAATGTAGCTTTTTGCTGAATTTTGTTGTTTTATTGAATAACTTTGGTCTGACTGTACGAACTGCTCAGAAAATGTAGCATTAGGTCCTGATTACAGTACTTTATGACAATGATGTCTTTTTGCCTTCAAAATAAGGCATTGATGCTAGAGTTATGCTTTTTTTTTTAATAAAAAAGGAGGTTTATTGTGTTGTGGATGAAAATAACCACTTGTGCTTTTTTTTACATATGTTTCATAGCTCAAAATAGAGATCTGCATCACATTTGTCTGAGCTTTTTTATGAATAATAGTTTATGTCTTTGTCTACTTGACCTACATTTGGGTGGGTTAGTGCACTAAGCTGTTTGTTAATATAAGTATTTTGGGGGTTGATAGAAGGTAAAGAAGGGAAAATCAGATGGTGGTAAACCAACTCTCCAATTGTCCCATATATCCTTAAAATCAGCCATCCAAATAAATTCCAATAACATCCAACTTTTATAAATTTGTTTTTATTTGGTAGTTATTCACATTGAGAATTCTCTATATGAATTTGTTTTTCCTTATTAGTAAAGAGTTTGTCATTCCAACCAGCCCACAGCACACCAACCATTAACTAGTCTAACTATTAGTAACAACAAGATGAGAGTGATAGAAATACTAATCCATTGGAGAGTTATTGCACACTTCAATTGGTTAAAAAAGCCTTTTGCATGAGTTATGGCTTATTTGAAGGCATATTTTTTTTTTCCAATAAAATTTACTTAAAATATACCAAATGCAAGCATTTTTCATCAAATATAAGTGCCTGTATTTGCCTTTTGAATGCAAAAACTAGGCATTAGTTGATGAAAATGCCTTGCTGAGTTTCAGCCCTGTCTTTACATCCTGTATGTATGGGTAGAGTACAGGTCAAAATTCCAATTCCAATACTGTCATATGTTTGTTGCATAGTGAGAACAAAAACAGCTCAATAAATATTTAACTTAAAGTTCTATGCAGTAGTAAAATCGGGAGTACGGATAATGTACGGGTAGAGTACGGGTCAAAAAGTACGGATCCCGTACGGGTTTTGTACGAGTCGGAAGTACGGGTTACGTACGGGTTTAATCCGGGTCAAAAGTACGGAACCCGTACGGGTAGAGTACGGGTCAAAAGTACAGGTTCCATACGGGTTGAGTACGGGTCAAAAGTACGGGTTCCGTACGGATAGAGTACGGGTCAAAAGTACGGGTTCCGTACGGGTTTTGTACGGGTCAAAAGTACGGAACCCGTACGGGTTAGGTACAGGTCAAAATATGTGTCGGCAGTTATAATTGTGTACACAAAATAGTAAAAACGATGGATTGGTTTATTGTTTTCTTAACTATTACAAGTACATTTACATTACAATACATTACATTACATTACAACCCCATTACCACTAAACGACCATGTTTTTGACCTGTTTGAGGAGATATTTTAGACATCATGCCTTAATTGTCCTAAAACCCAACTTAATATCCACAACTTAACGACTATTTCAGAAAAATGCTTGAAACCCATAATCGCCTTTAAAAAGTGGTTTAATAGAGCTATTAGGCCATAATAGCCTTAAACTACTCCAAATACATATTTTCTGTCGTTTTTGCCTAAAAATGGTGAGCTGATCCCCAAACCATCATGAAACCATGCATCGTACCTAAATATACCTAATGCTACATTTTCTGAGCAGTTCGTACAGTCAGACCAAAGTTATTCAATAAAACAACAAAATTCAGCAAAAAGCTACATTTTGCACTTTATTAAGTTTTCTCCTCTACTTTTTAAGTAAATGCCCTAATAACCTTAAAACACCCTCATCTATTAATAATACATGTTTTTGTACCTTACGATTACAAGCTGCCATTTAATTGCAGTAATTTTTTTTTGGATTTTTTGATTGCCAAATCCAAACAAAATTTGATGGCCAAATTTTTTTTTTGATTGCAAGTATATACTGATGGTTGTGGTTTTGGCACACATGTGATATATGTGTACACATACATTGTATGGAAAAAAAAGGAGTATATTCTGTATCCAATAATTACAATTTTTCATACTATTTAATTGTACTCTACCCGTACGGATTCCGTACATAACCCGTACGGGTAGAGTACGGGACAACAATATGGAACCTGTACGGGTTAAGTACGGGTCAAAAGTACGGGTTCTGTACGGGTTTTGTACGGGTCAAAAGTACGGAACCCGTACGGGTTAAGTACGGGTCAAAAGTACGGGTTCTGTACGGGTTTAGTACGGGTCAAAATCCCGATTCCAGTACTGTGGGGGTTTGTATGCTTGACACCATTAGGCATTTTAGTTGATTTCACTGAATTATTTAAGGTGAGACTTTAATTGAAAAAAAAAGAGTATTTGTATTCATTTGCCACAAACGCTGCAATGTCAATGTACTACGTTTTATCATTGCTGGTATGTTTAGTACGTTGTTACAGTTATTAACACGTTTAGGTTTTGTGTGTTTGGGCAAGCGACACCTCTGATCCATTTACGCTTTCTGGCATTGCGTACATTAGCGAAATCGACAATGGCCCGGTTGAAAACGAATTTATTGAAGTAACTGTAGTTAACAACGCACTGAATGAATCGTTACGCGTCCATGTGTACACCACATACGACGAAACTATGCACGAGGAGTGGGGAGTAGAACTCCCCCCAACGGCAAATGTAACGCACTTCTTGTTGCTCCATGGCAATACCAGCATTGCTGGAGATGCTACAGCAACCGTAAGACTAGTCGTTCCTGATAACGCGTCACGCTCGTCATCAAAGAGATCTGACCCTGTAGAGGAAGAGCCAGCGGCTGAAGGTGAATTAGACCTATCTACACGCGAAAAAAAGCGATTGGAACGCATTACAGCGCAAAACGGGTTTGGTACGTCAACACCCTCACCATCAAATGCTCCTGGCTTTTACTGGCCCACTGACCAAAATTAGCCACAGTAGGCCCTAGGGTGTCACTGTTTAAATACCCAACGGACGTCCATGGCTTAGGAGAAAGTGCTTGCGTTGTATTGGTCAGAACAGCAAATACATCCGACGTTCTGGCCGGATTATCTTTCGGGACCTTAGAAAACACGTGGCCGTGCTACAACAACTCAAAAATAGCCACAACGCGTGCGTAGTCTTTTTTGCTGTTGCATTTTTATCGATTAACTACCTTTGTGGACACACTACTAACCACCGCTATAGCTACACACGAAAACGTGTCGTATGCGAGCATCTCTTACTTCAGCACAAATAACAGCGTTGGCATATGTGCACCATCACCAGGTACTGCCCCCCCACGAAATGACACCCATTCGTTCTTTGTAAATTACAATTTTGTATTGGTTTTGTTACTGACATGTTGACGTCAAGGTCAACCCAATTGCCCGGCAGAAGGTACACAAAATACTACCATTCATTCCAAGAGCATTTATTCATAGGCATTTTTTACTAACTGCCAAGTGTAGTGATTGATAAAGGTCCAATTGAAGGTGCAATTGCTTCGGCAGTGGCACTCGGCATCCTTATTGTCAGCATGTGCACTGTTTGTTGGGTGTACGCGATATTGCACCGTAAGGAGTACTTGGAGAAACAAGATAAGGCACAACACGCCGCTGCAAAGCACTCACTCATAGCTAAAAAACGCAAAAACAAAACCGTTGTTGTAGCAATGGAGCATGTATAGCGCGAACTTTTGAAGAAAACAAAACACAAACCTTGTAACAACAACCTCCAAAATACCACCTACCTTTCTAACCAAGCTCATTTTTTTCTCGCCCTAAACCAAGTGTGGCTTGTGCGTTTTCGGTTCTATGTTCGTTAGCTTAAGAAAGAACCTCAAGAAAACCAGAAAACTACAAATTCCGATAATTTATTTTTATAGTTTTGCACTGCAATGATTTAGTGCAAGCTCAGTAATACCATGGTGGCGTAGTGTAGAAGAAATGTTGTTTTTTTAAGTTCAAAATATTTCAAACGTCAGTGAACAGAACTCATATTATTTATTTAACTCCAGAGACGTCACCCTTGGCTAATGTACAAACCAAGAATGAATCAGTACGACGGCCCTGTCTATGCACAATTCTCGCGCTATGTCGCACCTCAACACGCCCCAGTTTATTACGACAACTGGCAAATTCATCGTGGTACAACAATTAGATCGATTTAGCGCGAATTTACACATTTATCCAGATCCCACGCAACCCCAATTCATTGAGGCCCACAACGGTGGTTTACCGTACGACGCGCCACTACGATACACTTTCAACTCCGCTATTCAGTACGCCAACGTACAACCGCGAATGAACACCTCATGCAAACAGGTGCGCTATGGGCTTCGTAATTCCGTTAATTTACGAGACCAAACTGATTTCCACAATTCTCAACCTGTTTGTAGTATTATCCAGGTGTGACCGTGCCAACTGCTACACCACGCTACGATGAAGACACTGAGTCTAAAGAAGACTTGGAAGTTGAGAGCCAAGCTCAGTACATTGAACCAACTCCCAGGTACAATCAAGAAAATATAACTTCTTAAACGGTTGGTTCTGGAATGTTAACGAACGGCTGTAGGCTGAGTTTGGAAGTTGGGCCTAGCGAACACCAAGTCAAGGAATTCAACATACTCCCAGCTAACGTTATATCAATTCAAGTACGTATTTAATAACCACCACAACCTAGTTACAGGAGCCAGTGACGGTTTTCATCATCGGTTAAACCCCACATGCCGCCCCAAAAGAACGCAATTACTTTCTCTTTTTTTAATATTGTAGGCCTTGTACTCATTATTATAACGTTAGGGAAAAGAATTATTGCGGTGTTCTGACAACATCACCGTTCACCTGGTTTGTGACAAACAAATGGGCAGGGATGAACGCGATAACAATATCTTTTTGATTGCTATTCCAGTAATGGTGCGTATATCGTATCAACTTTTTAAATCGTACATTGGCCGCGTTATTGCGCATTTGGTTTTTTTCTGGAAAATATTTTCTTGCTTGTGCTGCGGCGGGCTCTCACTGACATTTGGCTTCTAGTCTAAAGGCGAAGCACGGATTAGCTTGCCTTCCCTTAAAATATCTCAAGCCTCACTGGCTGGCCGCACAAAAGGTAGAATTTTAATCCAAAAGACAACGCAGTTATGCTCACAATGTTCACTTCTTTAGGCTTTATATTTCACCTGACGTACACACTCAACGTCAATGGTAAACCTGTACACACACTAAAATCAGCGCCTTTCTCCATTTGGTCGAATGTCAATCAGCATGGTTTTCCAAGGTATGTAACCAACCACTCTACTGCTCGTCTCTAAATGCCACGGGCTCTCTACTTTTTGCTCATTCGCTCACACGTACACTCTAGAGCTGAAAGAAATCGTTATATGGCTGAGAGGCGCTCGACCAACCAACGCAAAAGGAAACGTCTTTCCAAAGCGTAAACGTTGCGTTTTTGTTCTCGTTAGGGGTCGTATTTATTGTCCAATCATGTATTGGACGCCACCCACCCTTATTTAATCTAAACCACCCACCCTTCAAAGACCACTCAAACTAACACACACTACAAAAACACAGCGAATAAACCACTTTATTTATTGCTATCATAAATACATCGTTCGTTAATAATCGTTAAAACAAACGGCTCTTTATTTTATTCTGAACTTAGTTACTTACACCAAAGTGAGTAACGTATGCCAGTTTAACGTGTCTTATTGGACAATGAAAACTTTTTGGATCTATTTTCCTTGTACAGCCCGGTGAAAAAGTTATCAAACATGCTACTGATCGTCTCTGGGTTGTATCTAATATACTTGGAGGAGTTATCCGTAAAGTGTACCTGCGAGAACCTAGAAAAGAGTTGTTGTCAGCCAGACAAATGCTCAATTTTTCAATTTCAAAAAAAATGTAATTATCCACCCTTGGGTCTATTTACCTTGCTAGAAAAGCAGTGTACTGTTTGATCACTTCTGCTTTAAGGAGTGACTGCATTGTTCGTCGCAATTCCTTATTAGGTATTAGAAAGTGCTGTTGGGTCGCGTATATCTAAGAAAGGCCGTCAGCTGTTGGCGATGTAAACACTAATGAACCTTTTCGAGATTTTGATTAAATCCATTAAATCCCGCCTTTATCTTGAGTTCTATCTTGTTTTTTGACACGACTGACTTGAGCAAGTCTCGCTTTTTGGTTCCAAAGTTAAGCTCTTCAGAGAGGTACTTCAATGTTGTGCTCCAACTACAACATAGAAAACAGTGAGAAGAAGTGACTTGCATGACAAGTTGCGTACCTGGTCATGTAGTCATCTTTCTGGTGCTCAACGCGCTTTTGGTATCCACCAATCTGTTCTTGTGTAAACCGTGCAAGCGGAGAGTCCTTGAGCGTGCTGTAAATGAAGTGGTAGTTGTTTAAAAGGAATATCGTCGCCAACGCAGCGTCCTTTTTAGATGCGCCCTCCGCTTTAAACAACAGCGTGCTGTCAAGCGCTTCTAGCATGCGCACTTTTGAATCCACGTTAGTTCTAAGCCAACTATTTTTTGAAATAAAAAAAGGTGTGCACACTCACTTATAAACGGCTTTAACGTTACGTTAGGATCTGGCTTAGGTGGCGAAATAAGCTTCATCAATGGCTCGTGTTCAGGACTCAAAACCAATTCGACTGTTGGTAAAAACTTGAGGAGGGACAGCAGGTAGTTCAGCGTCTACCAAACAAGTCAGTAATAAATTATAGGCTTAGTAGTACTAATCCTCACCTTGGCTGTAAGTTGGAGGACGGTGCCATCAAGAGGAAGCTGCTCAGGTGATGTGCGAACGTACTTTTCTTCTTGATTAAAGCAATTGAACCTAGATGCAAACGATTGAGCTCAAAGCGCATCCCGTTACGGTTCAAAAAAACTTACCTAGCAGTCGCATCAATACATTTCCACAGCCCAGACACGCCTTGAAAAGCTCTGGTGCTATCTGGATTTACCTTTTCTCCAGTGTCAGTCCTCAGGGCGCTGGTTTGCCACAAAAATGATTGCTATTGTTGTATGCGTACCGCGAGTATCTTGTGGAAGAGGTCCAGGTGATCGTAGAAGAACTGCCATATCTCCAACAACGTAAAGACAGAAGTTTCTCTATTGGTACTGTTTTCAAGAGCTTTTACCTTTGCATGCCAGTCAAAGAGGGGTGTATAGAAACATGCTGATGGCTGGCGTAACTTACAATGTCTATCAATCGTGCATCCACCCTCTCCTGGCTGTCCTTGACAACATCATCCCAAACTTCCCGTACGGCTGATGCTGGTAATGTGTCCGTAGCAAAAACATATTCACTCTAAGCCGGTACACTGTTAGACGCTTATTTCAACCAGTAGCGACAAGCAACTGTTATTTACCTTCAATAAGACAATGTAGTGTTGGAGGACATGTTCTGTGTCTGAAAAACTTGGAATCTTGAATTGTTGAGCTGGACTGAAGCTACTGGATCTAATCACAATACCGAGTCAGCAAGCTACTGACAGTATTGGGTTGTAAAAGAGTCCATGTCGGACCTGTTTAAGCTGAGCAATAAGAACGAGCTCCTAACAAGTGTGAACGGTGCGACTAGTAATACGGCATGGCATGCCTAGTGGCAGGTTACCTCTTTTCTACATAATGCGATAACAATTGAGGGAAGACCGCATTGGTGGATTGGGGCTTTCCCAACTCCAGGCTGTGGAGCTTTGCGGCCAACATTTGCATCTCTTCCTGTGCGTTGGGTTCACATAATGAGATGGAGAAATCATTGTCTCGAAGCACAGTACGAATATCTATGTTGAAAAGGCGGTGGGGTTAGTAATTTGCAACTATGGGATAGAATAAACGACAAGTGCGTTAACCAACCTGTTCTCTGTCTCTTGAGTTCTTTGGTAATCCTCGACTCGAAGTATATCGGTGTTGAACACGCAGACAACCGCGACTTGAAGGCTTTTACCTACACTCAGTCATATCCTTGTCAACGCCAAAAATGTTTGTATAAGCTTGACTCAGGCTATATTTAGTCCACAAGCGTTCATACCATTCCTCTTAATCCGGCTACACCAGTTAGTATGTCTTAAAAACGAAATAATCACGTGGCACGCTTAAAGAGCGGTTGTAAAGTTACGATGATGCTGATGATGCTGACGATGACTACTGTAACAGACGCCACAAAAACGTGACACGTGATTTTTTAGATGGTTACCTTTACGAAACTTGCCCAGTTGTTTGCTGTATAAGTCCCCTGACTTGAAGTTTTTTTTATCCATGAAAAATTGTATGCTGCTATCGACCTTGTCAAATATCGCAATGTATCTTGGTATCCCAACCTCATCTGGAGACTGATTCCTAAATGAGTACTCTATATTAGCGATGGCATAAGGAGTAGTGGTTCTTGCAGGAGTTGGCCTTCATTTATACTATCAAACTTGTCTAGTATGGTCTCTATCCCATCAATCGTCTTATCAAGGTCTACATACAACTTCGTCAATTCAACTTATCTCAAAGTGTATCCTAGCGCATGTACGTGCTTGAATATATCATTTGCCACTTGCTGATGTTGTTGTCAGTTAATTGACGAAGCTTCATCAACTTGGCGTCGAAGGAGCCCATAATTTCTACCATAGAAGATACACGTGCATCTACATTTGCCAATGCTGCGGATATAGACTTTACCGCTTCCTCTCCGTGGTCGTCATCTCTGTTTTCTTCACTACAAACATCATTTAGATGAATAATACGAAAGCTCGCATTAGCGCCAACGCTTTTCAAATTACACTGCATAGATTGTTGTAAACAGTAGGCTAGCAACCATCGCAGTTAAAAACAAGAGCAAAAACCAAATTGATGTTTGTAATTCGTTAAGAGCCAGTGTTAAAAGTAACGAATAGTAAGCACCTATCGTCTACGATGGGGTACGCGCTTGGATCCAAGAGTCTGCGGCGAATATACGCATGTCCGGGTAATAATTCAAAAGAAGCAGAGCTACCAGTGTGCCTAGGTAACGAACGCATCGACGCCACCATTCGGTTTTCTAGCCTACCTAACGCCGGTTTTCGAATCCTCATGCTGGTAGAGTGAGCAAGAGTCTTGGAAGAAGGTTTCCTTATCATCGTCTTTATTTACACTTTAAAAGAAAAACGTTTTTTGGTCACGTGATTTAAGCAATGGCAAAATTTATTTTTTGGGGTACAAAGAAGAAAAGCGCCAACGCACTACTACTGGCACATAAATGGTTGATTGTGCAGTGTTAAGAAGTTGGCGTTTCTTCTTTTTTTGGGGTCTCATCCCACGACTAGAGTTATACTGATCGAGGGAGCTGGCTATGGATACAATAAACGAAAAAAAGCGGAATCAAGGAATGATAAGCTCATCTACGGTCCAATCCTCGTGGCTGCCATCAGGTAACCGTCTTTAATAAGCTTGTTAGGACCACGTTGAGGTCAAAAAAGACAGAAAAGGCGTGTGTATGTATGTACCTGCGAATGATGAGTGGTATCTTACTTTCCTTTAGCTCTTTCATGGCAATCTCTAGAGGATCTGTTTCTCCCTTTAACTCAACAAGAATAGGTGCGTTCATGCTAATCTGTTTTGCACGCACACCAAGGATACGTGCTCTCTCGTATTTTGTCATGAATGGAGTGGTCACACGCTTTTGTTTAAAAATGTCAATGTTGACCGTTACGTTGCATACACAATCCGTACTTCCGATTTGTGGTCTTCTTCAATATCCTCTTCGAAGGGTACAACCTCTGACATTGCTAAGAGTGGCGTTAGCGTTTATAAAAAGATTTAGAACCAAAACCTTCTGCTGGGGCGCTCGCAAATGCGTTGGTGTCCTATAATACGCTTAGTGACTCTCATGGTATGCTTGGGACGCGCACATCATCAAAACTCATTTGAGTGTCTATCATATCGACCTCCTCCTCTTTTATATCGCCCATAAGCTCATCGTCGTCTCCAACAGGCTGTGTATCTTGTATATCCGCTTGAGACTACAATTTGTCAGTATTTACTCATTAATGCATAATACACACCATGGTGCTGCTATGTAAAACAAGAAAAGTTCGCAAAGAATAAGTGTGGGGTCACAGTCAAGGGTTCTCTCTTTAGTGAAAAACTTGCCGCAAACAAATTCGTCATTTTTCTGTTCGACGTGGGCATCAATCAATAACGCTAACACAATGGCTAGCCATCAACCAAGCTTACGCGACCAACTCTACAAAAAGCCGTTTGGCAATTCGCTATCCTTAAAACATTTACTATGGATGGTACAATACTCCCACACGCTCAATTTTGATATTTACTAGGTTGTAAACGTGATAGGCGTACCTGCATTTATTATACTTGTTACAAAAGACTTCGATACGCCCTTCCTAGAGTATGGCATACGTAAATTCTTTGGGTTGGATGTCGCCGCAACTTTGACGCGTCCAGTACAGGTTCGGTTACATTATCGTTATAACGGTTTATTCACGTCTATTTAAGAGTATAATGGGCATTGGCGGTCTACTATTCGGTTTAGGGATTGCGTACGTAAACATTTTTTGTATGTCGTGTGTCAACATCCCCTCATCCACTTTTATAGCTTTGACGGTCTCTTCCCTGTACTCCCAAAATCCGCAATAGAACCTTTATCGATTCATGGGATACACAAGTACATCCGAACGCCCTTGACAAGCGGCTTGTGGGTACGCACAATTACAATCAAGTCACACCAAGGCGGCTTACAAGATACTTGAGATTTCTCTACTTGCAGGTTCTCAGCTGATCAATTCGCCTACAATGTTCTACTACTGCCTGGTATTCTTTGTTGGGAGTTTCTTGTACATGTCGCTCATCCTAGATCCAGTTCGCATAAACAAATACGGCAAGTAAAAACAACCTCTTGACACTCATTCCCTTTTGCACGTAGTAACAGCGTGTTTTAGGTGCCATCTTTCAAATGTATAGAGAGGAAGTAGGCATGTTTATTCCACGTCTCAAACCGTACAGGTCAAGATTTTAAAGGAGGGTTTGTACCGAATGTATGTTGACAGAAAATGTAATTCCAGTATTGGACAAACTATATTGTTGTGCAAATATTAAACTGTAGTAGCCTGTGTATCAAGCGGTAAATTTGTAGTAAGTTCTTGCCTGTTTTGGGTTTGCGGAGCTCAAGTTGCAATACAACGTCCTCCAATTTCTTCCCAAATCCATTTTTACACACATTGCCTTGTTAACGCTAACATGTCCGTCGTTAAAGAAGGTGCGATGTCGCGTAATTAGCACAGTATTACACGCTACATAATTTTTAGTACCGTTTGATGGCTAAATAACGCGCATGTAGGTTTAGCACAGGTATTAGCACCGTCCGGTACATGGAAGAAGCGTTGGGTGCAAGTTACTAGTTTCTACATCATGACATTTACGCCAAAGGTGCGATGATAAGCTCCTACACTCAAAAACCCTAAATACTCCCAGAAATCTAAAATCGAAAAAAAGTGGGGACCACATAAGGTACACAAAGCTAAACCGAAAAAATATTAACGTAGCGATAGGAAGTGGAACGCGTAGACTTAAAAACGTTATGTTATGCAAAAAAAGTCGGCAAAAAAGATGGCCAATGCATAGCCTTCTACAAGACAGACGAGCGCACGTGGAAAACGTTCCAACTACGTGCAGGTACATTACTCACGTGCAATATACAAACGGGGATTGTGTGGCTCATGACAACACGTTTTTTTTAGATAGCGCCGAATCCGCAGATGAATGGATACGAACAATGACACAAAGCGCGGATAAACTAAATAAAGGTACCCCCTTTTTGGTTTTGTTTACGCCGAACATAATACCGCCAATCCACTCCTATGCCTGTGTAGTATTAACACTTAATAAATAGAGGCTGGCCGACCACTCATCAAGTACATACGCCCTTATTCAAAGCGAGCCTCTAACATTAGACGCTAGGAACGCAAACTATTGCGAGCACAAGTTCTCGTTAACTTACTTTGGAAGGTACATACAGGCTACATCAAACACTATTTTTTGTACCGGCCACTAATATTCATCGTATAAAGGCCAACGTGGTGCAATCACTGTACAAAGTTTATCTGGGGCGTAACACAAAAGCAAGGTACGCAATCACAACAGAAAACAACACAAGAACAAACTAGTAGCCTTAAAACTCTGATCTACTACTAAGGTTACCAGTGCAAAACGTGCTCGTTCGCTGCACATAAGCAATGCGTGATATTAATACCAGATCTTTGCGATCCGGAAAAGAAGATGATTAATCGCGCTCCAATCAAAGACAGAGACTCCGCCTTTAAAAGGACCGATAGTGGGCGTGGAGAATCCACTCCTACACTTGGACCAGCGCCAACACCAACATCCACCGAAAAAGTAACCGCTCTGTAAGTGTAGAGCAGCAATCCAATTTTTGTACTGAACGTATTTTTTGGCAGATATGACTTTGAAAAACGTGACGAACGCGAGATATCTTTCTCCAAGGGCGATATTATGACCTTGATCAACACTGTAAGCGATGATTGGTTGGAAGTGCAACTAGGTGATGAGAAAGGGTTTATCCCTCGGGCATACGTGCAGACAGTTACGACAGACCTGCACAAGTCGCCTTCACCAATCGATTCGGAATCGAGCAGAGAAGACACAACAGAAACTGACGAATCAGACGAAGAGAGCAGCAGCGAAGAGGACAGTTCCGAAGAAGAATCATCGTCCGAAGAGATGCAAGCCACTGCGTCTATAGCAAACAGTGGCGCCCCAGCAGCAACATCACATCAGGTTGGCATCGCCAGCTACACGTTTAATGTGCGTAAAAGTTTGAATTTGTCACATTTTTTGAATCTTCTTCTAATCCTTTGCCAGGCGCGCAGCCAGTTCGAAATCTCGTGTTTCAAAGGCGAACGCATTGTGATACTTGGTCGCGATGGCAGTTGGTTTGAAGGACAAAATAGCTGTACGGAGAACAAACCATACAAAAAAAAAAAGTAAATACTCATCAATTCTTAGCTGGCCGCATTGGATGGGTACCAGCCAGTTATGTGGCAGTGTAAACACCTACCGCACGTGACAAGGTGACTAGTGGATAGATTTCTCGTTGTACTAATAATAAAATGCCAAATATTTATGGGAAAAAAGTCAACACTCTTTTTTTCTTTACATAAGCCTTCACTTTATTTGCTTGGTTTTTTGTTCTCAAAATTTGTTTTACTTTCTGTTAAGGGATTCAATCACCCTTTTGGTGAATTCCTTAGTAGTGGCGGTACCACCCAAGTCCATGGTCTTTACGTTGTCTTCTTTAAGAACACGTTTCAATGAGTTCTCGATCATATCAGCGTATCTATCCAATTCCAAGTGACGAAGCATCATAGCACCTGATAGAATCATAGCGGTTGGATTTGCAATATTTTTGCCCTAAAGAGACAACACTGTTAGAGGGGACAGATTGCAAGGGGAAAAAATAAACCGTACTCTAATATCCATGCCAGCGTGACGGCAACCTGGCTCGAAAATGGCGACGTTGTCACCGATATTGGCACCTGGTGTGAGACCTGGTCCTCCAACTAATCCAGCAGCAACGTTGGCTAAGTAGAAAGACCTGTTAGCACATTGGCCCACGCATCTTTCTCAGCCACAATAGGGCGCAAACGTACCGACAATAGTTCCGTAAAGATTAGGTGTGACCATTATATCAAATTGAGAAGGATTCATAACCAACTAGTGCAATCCGTTGTCAGTTTGTGTGGAAGGGAGAAGGGGTACAGTGACCCTCGATAAAAATACACCAAAAAGTAGATTGATTGAGGATATGCGTGCACGTGTCAGCGCGTACCTGCATGCAAGTGTTGTCTACAATCATCTCTTGGTACTCAATGTTAGGGTATTTCTCTGCAACAAGTCTACAATAGTTATTAGTAAAACAGCAATTCGTATAATAACACTATGACCAAATTGGTCGAAAGCCACATTAAATATACAGCGACATAAAATGTTCAAGTACCTGCAAGACTCAAGGAATAATCCATCTGTAACCTTTCTATTTTAAAATAAAACCGTTACATTGACAAGATGAGCAGTTAAATTACGCACTGGATATTGGCCTTGTGTATGGCTGTGACCTTCTTTCTGGCATTCTCAACTGCATAGTCGAATGCTCTCTTCGCAATGGACAATGAAGCTTTCTCAGTGGTCACTTTAAGAGATTGTACTACGCCAGGTACGAGCTAAAGAAAAGATGTCAACTCAAAAGGGAAAAAAAGAAAACAGAAAAAAATAATTCATTTTTTGAAAAAACGGGTACAGTAACCAAATTGATCGTACCTCTTGCTCCAAACCTGAGTATTCTCCTTCTGTGTTCTCTCTAATTACAACCTGGAGTACTTGATTTAGATGTTTGCTTTTTTGTCACAAGGGAGTGCTTAGACTCAGACACGTACCAAATCTACGTCATTGTGGCGCGTCTTGACACCTTCTAGGGAGTAGCAAGGTACGTGCATGGCTGACAGTTCAAACACACGGCGAAGCTGTAAGTTTCTTGTGTAGCGCTTTGAGCCAACTGGAGTGAAAAGTGGTCCTTTTAGCGCAATGCCATTGCGTGAAATGCTAGAATGGTATACTTTGAGAAAATGCGCAATACGAACTACGCTTCGCACCTTGAGATAAGTTCTGACGTTTCACTGATGTTCTCAGGTTCGTAAGGACCACGCAAATCAAACCTTTCAAATTCAACAGGTGCTTTAGCAGCCTGTATAACACCGACTGTAGCGTCTGTGATCTCTGGACCAACACCGTCGCCAGGCAAGAGTGTCACCTACGCGTTTTAAGCATAAATAATTAAACAAAAAGGTTGGAACACACCACTTTGGTATCCACATTAGACCAGGTTTGCACGTTGCGTGTTTTGATGGTCTGGGAAGTGCGAGGGAGTGAAGAACGAGAAATTTGGTTCTTATTCACACAAGCTACCCTTCTGCTAAACATTTGCGCGCCTTTGGTCAGCATTCTGTGAGACAATTTTGAGCTCAGCTGGTTGTAAATGCTATTAATCCAAGCGAAAAAAAAAATTGGTCAAACAAAATAGACAGAACCAACCACCAAACCAAACAAACAGTTCGCTATGGCCCGCATGCTAGCAAATATCGGTGCTAATTTAATCAAGAGAGGACAACTCATCGACCTCGCTCACGTAAAGCCTGGAACCAGCCCTTACTTTTGGCATTTCACTTTCCAGCACATTGGATACCAGTTTTTAAAAGCCGGCAGGTTCACAGGTGCATTCAGCTCAGATTTCGGCCGTCTAATTACACTGAAACTCAGCGCTAACGAATGGATCACTGGTAGGTTACAAGGCGCTGTTTTTATGCGCAAATTATTTCATTAGCGCCACCACACACTAATACAAATTGTTTAAGGAGTCCCAGCCACCTTTGGTGCTGTCTACGCTGGTTATTATGTTGGTGAAATACTTGGTGGACGTAAGCCATGGGGTTACACCGAAGTTCCAGCCGATTGGGTAGCGGATAAACGCAACGCGCTCTTGTGGGGTCCAGAATTGTTGTACAAATTGCAATTCAGACAAACACACGTTGGAGACCCAATTGCAGAACCTGAAAAGGCCACGCCAGCCGTTGCTGAAGAAGTTGAAGCATAAACTGACAGCACAAAATTGGAATGGTTTTATATATGCCAACACTCTTTGTTTCTTGCTATACATCCATAATATGGCCTCACTGGCGAATGTAAATTAGCGATGGACAATTAAATATTTTTTCTTGTCTGGCACTTTCTGTCACTACCATTACACTGTAGCACACTTGTGCGCATTTGATTGGCCCAACGTTCATCTTTTAAGCACGCATAGCGACTTATGGAAAGCCTCAAAAATTTCTAAAAAACCATTTTCAGTAAAAGCAAGCCAAAGCGCGTCTACACACAGTAAACTATTCAGCTATGGCAAAGCCAAGCAAGAAAGAGTCCATATCGGACCACTACGTAATTATCTAAATGTAACGTCTGTTGTCTAAATAGAAAATAGCTTATTGGTGATGATATCATCGGCAAAGGTGGCTTTGGAGTTGTCAGGAGGGGTATAGATACCTCGCCGAGATCAATGGGTCAAGGTACACTGTCAAATGCACTAGCATGCGTTAATATGAATAGTTGTCGCCATAAAACAAATTGAGCTTAAAAATATACCCAAAGATGAATTGCCCAGTATAATGGTAAGCACATAGCGCAGAGCACGCGTAGCGCTTTTTGTTCGCGTATTTGGTGGTTAATTCTTCATCAGCAAGAGATAACTCTGCTCCGCTACTTGAATCATGACAATATTGTGCAATACCTGGCATCGTACAAGACATCAGAATACCTATACATTGTATTAGAGTGCGTAGCGACTGTTTTTCTACTTGTAAAACTGTATGATAAAAACCATCAATAATGACATTGGGTTAGATATATGGAGGCAGGGTCACTTGCTGGCATGGTCAAAAAAATAGGGAAATTGCCAGAGAGTCTGATTGCCCATTTTATACGACAGGTACTCGCTCTCTATTCTTTGGATTTATGTACCTACATCTTGCGCAGGTATTGTTGGGATTAGCATACCTTCACGAACAAGGTGTTATCCATCGTGACATCAAGGGAGCCAATATTCTATGTACCAAAGGTGCCAAAGTCAAGCTCGCAGATTTTGGCGTGGCTACAAAGTTCAATCCGTCCACTGCCAAGGATGACGCTGATGAAATTAGAGGATCGCCTTACTGGAGTGCGTACAAATTCTAGCCTTTTTGTAATCACGCATCCGGCTCTTACAATAATGAATAGTGGCTCCCGAAATTGTGGAGTTGAACGGTGCAACACCTGCTTCTGATATTTGGAGTGTGGGCTCGACTGTCATAGAATTAACCACAGGAGCTCCTCCCTACTTTGAGTTGTCACCAATGGCTGCCTTGTTCCGTATAGTACAAGACGACTCACCGCCTATGCCAGATGGTATTACACCAAAGCTCAAAGGCTTCTTGCAACGCTGCTTCCGTAAGGAAGCGATGCTCAGACCAAGTGCTGTACAGCTGTTAAAACATCAATGGATTGTTTCTAATATGGTACGTTATCTGCCAGCAATTCTTTTGCTCCATCTATCCCTCCTTCCAAATGGCTTTGTCCATAGTTTTAAATTGTATTTTTTTTTGTTTTTTAGACAGTGCCGATCAAAGCCAACAATGAACAAGTCGAAAAGAATGTAGAAGCGTTTAACAGAGAACTCGAAGGTGCGTACCATTTTTTTGCAATTGTTTAATTCAAATAATTGATCATTGTCTGTGCAGTGCGCAAGGAGAAGCGGAAGACATTGATTTTGCATGGCCCATCTGTTAGAAGGGCTGTAGGTAAAGCTCGGCGACACTTCAGGTCACGCACTGACACGTCAGGCGAGTCTAGATCTGTCCATCATCACACTAGAGTTAATTCTCTGGTAACAGGGAGCAGCTCTCCTGTTGGTGGTGGATCTCTCAGTAAATACGCTGAAGACACCGAAGAAGAGGATTGGGACGAGGATTTTGGTAATGGTGCGGGTTTTTGGTGTAACCACATTTTGGATTTTACGTTTGCTTACACAATAATCTTAGATGATGAAACCCTTGGTGGTGATGCACCTAGACGAGTTGCATATGATAAAAACTTGGCTGGCGATATGATAGATCAGAATCTGCCAGGCACGGCAATTGGCCATAACTGAAACTTACAAATCTCTTTTTTTTTGAACTGTTTTTTTTATCAGTTTATTTTTTACGGAACTGTGTCTAACTCTGTGTAGAGAAACTACAACAGTTTGCGGAGAATGAAGACACATCTGATTGGGATGACTTTGGTGAAGTTAGTTCCCAGACGTCGTTCGGATTAGATCAAAATCAATTGGAAGTCAAAATGACTGAGGCTTGGGATGAAAAGGAGGAAGAAGCCTTTGATGATTTGTTCGACGAAGATTTGTCCGATTCATTCGGTACGACTCAACCTAGTTTGACCTTATTCGAACCTGTGTAATAACTGGGTTATGGTAGACATGGAAGGTGATATCCACGCGCCTAATGGCAAGGAGATTGCTGAGCAAGTATTGCAGTTGATAGAAACAGCATCGACGTCATATAGCAATGACCAGATTATAAAAGCGTGTGATGAGCTCAATGCAATCTTCACATCTTTCCCTGAGCAAACTGAAAAATTGATGCAGCACCACGGTGTCATGCCAATCTACGATTTGATCTACGAGACAAAAGAGTATCTCGAAACTATACCATACGTTTTGAGAACTGTCAATACGGTATTGCTTGCCTCTTGTGTGGCCCTACCAAACATGATTTCGCTAATTGCCGCTTGTAGTTTATACTTGGTAACAAGGCGATAGCAGATACATTTGCTATTGTTGGAGGTATACCCGCTGTGATGCAGTACGCCCGACTGAGGTACTCGGTCAAGATAAGGCTGGAGATTGCCAACTTTATAAAAATAATCGTCTCTACTACACGAACTACAAAGATGTTTATAGCTGCCAATGGCATTCCAGTGCTCGTTACACTACTAGCAGTGTACGTACCAAATAATTGATTTTTTTTTCGTTTTTTTTGTGGTTTCTGACGTGGTTTTCAGGCCGGATGAGGAATACGCTGAAAGCAGACATATACTACAAAAGGTGATACACTGCGTGTACAAGGTGTTCCACCTGCCGCACATTACCAAGAACGATTTTTGTAGACTGTTTTCCCATCACGGACTCCTTCCTCAGCTTGTGAGGTGTTTGCACAATATGATAGGTGAACGCGCAGACAATGCCAAGAGCTACTGCAGGAAGATTGCAGATATTCTATTGTACTTCTCGAGGTCTGATTCCAAGGTCAAACGAGCATTCATTGACATAGATGTATTAAAGCGTACGTTGTATTTTCTCATCTTCCCTTTTTGTGGAGTAGCAACCGTGCGAATGCATTTGGGTATACTGACGGTGATGTTTGTAGAACTGTTCACTTTGCTTCCAAAACTGAAAAAGTCATCACAGTTTTTGACCATCCTGAAGAGTCTCAAGAATCTATCGATGGAATCGAACGCTCTGGCTGTGCTTCATAAGGCTGGCGCTATAAAGTCTTTAATCAACTTTATGGGCAAGAAATCGCCAAAGCGAAACAAGGTCAACGTACAGAACCAGATACTCGCCATCATACACAACCTTTGTCGTATCAACAAGGAGCGACAAGAGAAGGCTGCTAAGCTAGGTGTGATACCACACTTGATGCAGGCCATAGAGGAAAATAGCACCATGAAGCAGTTCGCACTTCCTCTCATGTGCGAGTTTGCGCACACAAAGAAGATAAGAGCAGAGCTCAAGCGGAATAACTGTGTAAAGTTCTACGTTTCCTTGTTCCGACAGGGTTTCCCTTGGCAAGTACAAGCCATGGACGCCTTGTCAGCTTGGATGGCTGACGATATGAATCACGTATCAGGCATCCTCGAACGAAAAGAGAACATACAAGAGCTCAAAACACTCTTCGCCAACGCCACTCCAGAGGTAACCGCTTTTTGTTCAAATATTCAAATGCACTCGCTAACTAGTATTTGTAGGTGTTCTCTAATCTAGTAGAATCGTTTATCAAGCTGCTCACAGTGTCATCAGATATTGGACGAGAGCTCTCGAGTGCGTTTTTTTTTCTTCAATTAGTTGTAAAACAAATTTGCTAATCTTTATTTTCTTTCCGCTTTAGGCATAATACCGCTTGTGTTGAAGCGATTTGATCACCCGTCAAACATGGTTCGCGTGAATTTACTGAAGATTTTGAATTGTTTGATCATGTGTGCGGACAATCCAAGGCATGTAGTCAAGATGTACAAGTTAAAGCATGTCTTCCACTCTCTCGGAAACGACAAGGCTATTCTTGTATCAGAGATGGCTAGTCAGCTTGCGCATACTTGGACACACAGCAAGTGAGTGTGAGCGCTAGGAGTTTTTTTCAAAAATACAGCAACATGTAAAATAAATACCAAATTTTGTCAAACTGGTCAGTTTTTGTGAACATAGAGAACGTTTATTGCTCGACAGGCGTCAGGGTTTTTGCATTCTTTAGTATTCTCTTCCTGTGACCTATCAACTTAACGCCAATGACCTCTAGTTCTTTGTCTGTGATGTCTAAAATATCACCCATTTCGTCGTATCCTAGGCTCCACAGTCAAAAAGGGGCTGCAATAAGACGATTTGGTCTACCGTATTTGATGAAGCAATCATAGTACTGTGTTAATGAAATCTTACTGAGAAAGTTCCAGACGTGTTCATCTCCGGACAATGTCTTTATGTGTTCTGCTTGTGCGACGGACATCCTCACCGACGCACCCGTATGTAGTCTCTTACCGGCACCTATGGCCTTTCTGACAAAGTTCTTTTCAGCAACACGGAGGCTGTCTATCCGCTTCACAATTCTAAACCAAGTCAAAACAAAGAGTGTAAAATCCTATTCGTTGTTGGCTTTGCGTACCTCATGCGTGGTCCTAATTTTATACCGAGGCGTGCCAAATCCTCGTTAGTCATTTCAACCAAGGCCTCGCTAACAACATCAGATCGTGTCAAGTTTTGTAAAGGCTCGTGCACTTACCCATCAACTTCCTCATCAATGAACTTTTGAGCTTCTGTTGAAAATGGAGCGCCTTGAGACTTGAGCCATTCGCCAACTATGGAATGGAATTAGTTCATTTATAATAAGGGTTGTGGCAATACCGCGATTGTATGACCACATTCGTGGATTATCTTCAGGATTCAAACACAACTACGCATCACGTGAGACAAGGAGATATTGCACATGGCAATTACCTGTTCCAAATCTTTTTCAAGAAGGCTTAGCCTCTGCTCTGCTTGTTTGTGGCCTCCTACTGTAGCCTTGCGATACCAAAAGATTGCCTATGTGCCATCAGAGTTAGCTAATACAAAAAGAAATGGTATTATTATATCGTTTTGCCTTGGAGAAATTTTGTGGTTTATTGATACCCTTCTCAAAGCACACTGCGATAGCATACTGACTGGCAACATGCCCTTTCTTAGCAGCCTGGAAGTGAGTCAACATTAATACTTAAAGGCACGTGATAGGAACAATTTAGGCGTACACGTTCAAAGTACATAGAAGCCTTCTCGCCGTCTGCTTTACACCCTCTGCCCTGATGATACATGCATCCTAAGGCATACTCTCCACCAGCGTCCTTACTTTGCGCAGCTTTTTCGTACCACTTAAGCGCATCCTTTGCACCTTGCTGGTTGTTGTGGTCGTGAAGACACCTCAACCTAACGTCAGTCTAATAAAGTACTTGGACGGTTTCATACATGTAGGCAAGAGCGCATTGCCCTTTGGGATCTCCCTTTATGTGTCAGTGTAATGAAACTTTGGGCTGGATAGTGGAAATACCTTGTCTGCAGATGATAAAAACCACTTCCTGGCCTTGTCAACATTTTTGTCTTTGCCCATGCCTTTTCAGATGTTAACACATTTTGTATTGCAGCGATGAATGCTAGTGCAACAAACCATACTGATAACAGACACCAATCTGAAATTGAGCTCTCGGATGACCACCTACAGCCTAGTGCAATGCATCAGGCATCAAATAGACTACAGTTGAGGTAGAACGTATGTACACATACAGCTTCTTCAAACCACTTTGCAGCCTTCTTTTTATCAACACGGACGCCTATACCTAATTTGTACAACATCCCAAAATAGTACTGCGCTGCAGGATTGCCTCGGCCGTTACTCTGGGTAACGTGGTTAAGTAGAGAAGAGTGTTGAACGTGGGCGTACAGATGACGAGCCAGAGTGAAAGAACTGTTCAATGGCCTTGATAAAAATGAATTTGGCTGCTTTTGAATATCAAGCGTGTATTTACAGTACCTCTGATATATTCTCCATCCTATTATCTGAGCTCTTGACGCCATGGTAGTACATCAAACCCAAGTAGAATTGAGACAGAGAATGATTCTGATGTAAAGACAATTGTTAGCAGGTAGGCATGTTATTAACAATGATGTACCATTGCCGCGCTCTTCTTCAAGTACTTGAATGCGCTAAGCTCGCTCTTTTCTATGCCAATACCTTCATTGTGCATAAATCCCAAATAGTAATTGGCTCCTGGATGTTTAGAAGCCATGGCAAAGTACTCCCTTGCTTTGCTAGTGCAATCTTTAGGTCATAAAACAGAAACAAGATCAACCACTTGTGTTTGTAGCGATAATTTTTACCTGTTGTCGGCTGGCGTTGTTTTATCTCCTATGAAATACAGTTGGCCCAACAGATGTGCTGCCTCTGCACATTCAGGATCCATTTTTAGTGCTTGCACGTGTTAGATCGCTTACTAGAAGTAGTAGCGCACCAAGAGTCAGATGTACAGCTGCCTGTGCGTATGAAGATTCTATCCGATATACGATTAGATTAGTTCAACAAATAAAATATGTCACGTGTTTCTAACCTACACCCAAACCCTCCATATAAATAAGACCTAGGGCACAACTGGCGGTGCTGTGACCCCTCGCGGATGCAGTTAAGAAATTTTCGATTGCCTGATAACCGTCCTGAATTAGGAGGCCACCGTGCGATTTATACGCACCTCTTTGTAGTCTTGCTTGGTTCCACGACCCAAAAAATACAAACAACCCAAAAGGTATGACGCGTCTATCTGTTCGGTGTGTTCTGGCGCTATGTTGTCTCCACGACCCTTGGCTATCTGTTTTATGTATTCAAAAACTTTATTTTCATCACGTGGTGTCCCTTCGCTACAGAAACGCCAATGGTGAGCGTTAGTAAAAATAACAGCGTACCCATGCATGTATTGGTATGCTAAATACCAACACGCTTCTATACTACCGGATTTTGCTGCTTTTTGAAAGTATTCACGAGCGTCAGCAAGTTGATGGCTGTTAAAGCTGCTCAATGCATGCTCAAATAAAGCTGCAGTTTCCTCGCGTTTATCATCCATTAGCAGGTTACGTTGACCGGATTTACGAAACATCTACAAACTACAAAGTGTGCACAACTGTGGTGACCTGTGTTGACGAATTTGTCACGTGACATTAAGATCAGTGGATACAAAAGTTCGCTCGAAGAAAGACTTGTGGTGTTATTCTCTCGCCTATTTTGGAGATATTTTATAGCTTTGTGCTCAGTCTGCCGAAAATAAGTTGAGGCTGTTGTCATGGTATTTTACATTGTATTTACAAAAAAAGTGGATTACGGTCTTTTACAGGTCAACAATTGATGTGAGCATTCAATAAGCCATCTAGTAGCCATAGTGAGCGCGTGTAATGCAATGGGAAATTAAAAGTGGTTGTACCTCTGTTGTGACCTTTTATTATTCTGTGAAAGTAGTGCTGCAGGTATGATACTGTTTCGAGACGACCAGTACAGGTAGCGAAGCAAGCCACTTCCTCCTAGTGCCTGTACTTGAATCGAAGAGACACGGCCCCTAATCTGTAGTTAGCTAAGTTTACTACAATAACAAGTACCAATCCTGAGGAGACTGAATATTAAGTGCAATTGCTGCTTTCTGTAAAAACTCTGAGATGTTTATGTCATTTTGCCAAAATCCAGGTGGATTTCGGTTAGGATGTTGCACTGCTTGCTTCTTCCGCTTCATATCGCTAGTACTATGTCAATAGATGTGAAAGCTTTAATGTTACAATATGAGCGCACGTGAACATGGACATTTGCCACGTGTATTTAGGATAAATAGCAACAAGTGCACGAGACAGTTTATGGTTGTATCTATAATCGTACAGGTTACTCACAAGTATCAACTTGACATTTGGTATAGCGTACTTGTTTAGTATACTGGCACCTCCCTTTGCAATAACCATGTCCCACCGAACAGTGTACCAATCAGATAGTGTAACCACACCCAGGGCCGTTCCTATAGCATCAAACCTGTGGCGTTGGTTCTCTATACTATCCCAGTGCTTTCTAATCTTCTTCCTACACGCACCGTTACCCATTGTATGCATACACCAGAGCAAATGTAATGCTACAAGCATAACTTGTACCAATAAACGACGTACTTGAATTTCCAAGGATGATGAGGATAGATGGTACGTAGTGCGGCCTGCATCGAATCATACCTAAAACAACAATTTAATCAATGGTTGCACGTGATATAAATATTTGTCCACGTGATTTACCTTAGCAATATTTGATCACAACCACGTTTTGATATCAGTTGTTCTTTTGAGATGTTGTACCAGTCATCTAGGTGAACCATGTCATTCTCTGACATAAACAATTCCAAGTGCCACCTTTGATTCGCTAAATGAGCCCAGTAGTGACGTGGTTTGTGCCTTTGTATTTGTCAATGGAAATTATTCATGTTTTGTCTGTCCAGCCTCGTACGTAAATCTATGAACGTCCCAGTCAAACGAAGGGTACAACGTCGAAAAACAGCGATGGATTGAATCTCCGTATCTAACCTCGTTTTAAGTAAAAGAAGCTATTAAACTGTGACAGCGTGTCTCTTTACCTGTCTGTTACCTTCCTTGCGCCCAAAGAGCGCAATCCAATGAATGAAATTCTGTACAGGTCACAAACTGTAAAAATACAAAGGTGTGGGTACACCTTTGCTTCAAGGAATGCGCGTTGGCTCTCTACAGAACTTTTTGGAATGTCACTTGGTGTAGACACTTGTTTTCGCTGGTTTTTGTTCTTTGTAACCGCTTTGTGCCTTTTGCGTGTAGTTGAGCGCGAAACAGCACCAGTTGAATAGCGGTTCATAATAACCGTTTTTTTACGTTGTCATCGGTGTAGTGCGGCCAGTGGTACAATACTTTAGCGTATTTGACTGTGTGGTGACTGAAAATGGTATGAACGAAGGACAGAGTAAAGAATGGTAACTGGCGGAGCTACTGGTGTAATTATATCAATGGCTTAGTAAGGACAAACGACTTGTCTTTTGAACAAATAAAATAGAAGACTTCGGTATTTCCGTGAACAAAATTTTGGCGGTTGTGTACAACAAGCACCTCAACAACAAACCAAATGGTAACGGGATTATAGTCTCAAATGTAGGTTGTGTTGCCTTCTCCTGTAGATGCGTAGAAACGCTTACTTCTTCTGCACTCCAACCTTCTGTGGCATTACAAGACTTTACAGGAGTTGGGAGCAAACTAGGACATTCCTGCAATGAGTATACGGTGTGGAACAATATGGCTATTAGCAAGTATTTTGTCTATGGTAGTTGCTATGATAACTACATCGCCGAAAACGAGTGTAAAGTCAGGCGTTTAAAGACCTTGTGGGTATTTCGTTAACAACGCTCCATGCCGACAATTGCGAAAATTACTTTATAACGCAATTGAAGGTTGCCAACACTGGTTTTTCTTGCATCCCTGGACAGAATGGCAAGTGTATGATTGGTCCACCTTGTAAAGGTGTCACCTTGCGCTAAGTACAGAACAAACAAATGTAGGCGATATAAGTGGCACCCTTATGATTGTAGCACAAGCTATATGCTTGTAGAGGTTGGTTCAAGTCCTTGGTTCATGGAATATTGGAATTGTAGCTATGATCATCTAAATAAAGGGTGCCATGGGTCAAGAATGTGCAACCACACGTGCACTTTAATAAAGTCATAAACTTTGACAAAAAAAATATAGTTTCGTTTGTTCTGGGGCCACAACAAAGTAATTGCCAAACAGTCACTACCTGAAACACATGTTAATGAGTCGGGATTGTCAGTGCACAAGAACCTATGATACTTGAATGGGTGTTGTTGCAATTGGTGGTGAGTGTTTGATCGTTTCTAAATCTAAAATTCACATTTTTATTTTCATTCCCAACTATGGCGAAATAAAACAAAATTAAATCAGACGCTCGCGAACGCGCCACATTCACATCAGTTTACCGTAAAAATCGTAATATACGCGCTGTAAACTGTAAAATCGCCGAAAACGTGTATACATTAACGGGGAAAACGTCTTCTTTTACTGTACAAGCGTACTATTCCGTTGGCATTTGACACATTGCGGTTATCCTTTCTGTTCCCAACTCGATAATTGTAGTAACTAACAGAGAACAAACGTGAGGTAGCTCGTGCGATATAGGTTACGGTTTTCTACGCCATGCTCAACACAATGTTGAAAGTAAAAGCGTTGGCGGGTGTACCGTCAACAGTTAGAACAAAACAATCTTCCGTTACACGGAAATGCCGTACCACGCGCCCTGCGGTGGTTACACGGCATAACAACAGAAGCTTTTATTTTTCCGCTACAAGTAGACATGTTCAGCCAGAAACAACGTACAATAGCCTTCTTTCAGCCATATTGTACTGTCTTTTTAAGATTTTAACTTGCATCACAGAAGCTTTTGTGGTTTACCTAAAAAACAAGGGCTTTATGATCCTAGACGCGAAAAAGACAACTGTGGGGTGCGTTGGGACAGTGTTACAACACGTGTTATTTTTTTTTAAAACATTGTTTTTTTTTTGTTGTTTATTGGACTAATCTCATTTCAAGGTTGCTCTTATTGCGGATAAATACAAACGCGCATCACATCAAATCGTCATAGACGCCGTAGTGGCATTAGAGCGATTACAACACAGGTAAGTCACAAAACTTGGGAAAAAATTAGTGACATTTTTGAAAGGTCTGCTGAGGGTGAGGAACAGAACTTAGGTGATGGTGTTGGTATTCAAGTTGCGCTTCCTCGTGATTATTTACAAACGGTGGCAAAAGAAGAGGTAAGTTGTCTTTTATTTTTGAGTTCACAAGCTGATGCACGTGCGTTATAGTTAAACGTTACATTACCTGACAATTTTGGCATTGGTCAGATTTTTTTACCAACGGACAAGACCCTTCGGAATGTATATAAAAATAAAATAGAGTACGTCGTCACATCACTACTCCTTGTTACTGTGCTTATTGTCTTCAAGAGAAATAGCAGATAAGCAAGGTCTTGGTATTATCGGATGGAGAGACGTACCAGTCGACTCAAGTGTACTTGCACCAACTGCCATGGTACAAATCCAAATCCACTTCTTTTGAGTTTACTTTTTAATTAGAAACTGGAACCTCACATAGCCCAAGTATTCATTCACGGCAAATCATACAAAGAAGACGATCTTGAGCGTAAATTGTATATATTAGAACGTCTTTCAAGTAACTTTGTGAATGATCCTAACCAGATGTATTGGTGCTCTCTTTCCTCAAAAGTAATGTCTATTAACACTTCTTGTTATGCTAAGTATATTCCCTAGGTTATTGTCTACAAGGGCATGATGCATGGTAACAATCTGCTGAATTACTACAAGGATTTGAAGAAAGATTCTTTCACAACACATTCTGCCCTAGTACATGCAAGATTCTCAACAAACACATTTCCAAGTTGGCCTCGCGCTCAACCACTAAGATACAGTTGCCACAACGGAGAAATTAATACCATTCAAGGCAATAGGTATCTGCAAAAAGCCTTGTGAGGTGGTAACTAACAATTATGCTAGGAATTGGATGTTGTCGAGATCAGGTGTTATGGCCTCGGATGTTATGGATGATTTGGAGAGCCTTCATCCAATCATGGATGTACACTCTTCAGACTCTGGCATGTTCGATAACGTCCTTCAATTCTTGTCTCTGACAGGTACGCTTTGCCGGTTCGTTAACACGTGACGATTCACACGTATTGTTTAGGGCGCTCAATGTCAGAAGCGATTGTCACTATGATACCTGAAGCCTGGCAAAAGGATACTACAGTTACAGAGGACAAGAGATCTTTCTACGAGTATGCTAGCTGCTTCATGGAGCCTTGGGATGGTCCAGCACTCTTTGCTTTCAACAACGGACAGTGCGCCGGTGCTGTATTGGATAGAAACGGGTTGAGACCAGGTAGAATATGGGAAACAACTGACGGAAAAATAATACTGAGCAGTGAGGTCGGCGTTGTAGATGTGCCTCCTGATCAAGTACGTCAAAATGAACTAGTAAAGCGTCAATGACTGTCCTTTAGATTGCGGTTAAAAGGCGTTTGGAACCTGGAAAGATTTTCTTGATAGATTTTGAGGAACAACGTGTTGTTGATGATGTAGAAGCAAAAGAGGCAATCACGTCCAAGCACCCTTATGGCAAATGGTTGAAAGAAAATAGAGTTATCTTAAACGAACATCCTGGTGATCCTTCCTTAGTAAGGGTAGATCCAATAAAAGATGCACACGCAGACAAGCGGTTCGTTACCATAATTTGCTTTTATGACATACTAACCACCTTAGTCTTCACGCTTTTTCTTATGCGGCTGAGGATGTATCAACACTTACAGCTATGTCAAGCAGTGCTGAAGAGCCTCTTGGAAGCATGGGGAATGATGAATCTCTGGCTTTCCTTAGTCATCAACCACGTCTTAGCTACGACTTCTTCAAACAACTGTTTGCTCAAGTCACGAATCCACCAATAGATCCAATCAGGTACATTTCGCCAACTTGTGGAAAACAACTAAAGACTAATGTCCGCTTAGGGAAAATATCGTAATGAGTCTGGAGTGCTACATTGGACCAGAAGCAAACATGTTAAAGCCTGGACCAGAAGCAGCAAGACGATTATACGCAAAATCTCCAGTGCTGAACGATGCCCAAAGAGCATCATTTGACTCATATTTGAAGTACGCTACCTCATTCTATCTCACGCGCGTGGGTTGATTGTTCGTGTTAGGACCCAAGTCGGGTGGAATACGGAGGTCATAGATTGCACTTACAAAGTAAGGGAAAACAAAAACTTGCCCGAGATTTTGGACAGGATATGCAAGAAAGTAGAAGATGCTGTAGACAATGGAGCACAATTTGTTTCTCTGAGTGATAAAAATGTTAGTGAGGAGCGCATGGCTGTATCAGCGCTTATTGTTACTGGCGCTGTACATCTTCACCTTGTGAATGTTAACAAGAGAAACAAAGTCGGTTTAATCGTAGATACTGGAGAAGCAAGAGAAGTTCACCACTTTTGTTGCTTGGTAGGATATGGCGCTGACGTCGTATATCCGTACCTTGCCCTCGAACTTGTCAAGACATTTGGACAAAAGGTACCATTCCGATCCTTCGAATACATTTCTCTAACAGGGGCGTAGGACCAACACGATACACTCGTAGCCAACTACATCAAGTCAGTAAACAAGGGTATTCTGAAAGTGATGTCAAAAATGGGCATCTCGACATTGCACAGTTACAAGGGCGCTCAGATTTTTGAGATTTTGGGGCTAGGAGAAGAAGTAGTGAGCAGATGCTTTGACAGCACTCCATCACGCATACAAGGATTTTCTTTCGCCAAGATCTTAAAGAACTACAATACTATCCATACACAAGCATTTTTGAAGAAGGAAAGCGTACTAAAGAACAAAGGAAGTCTTCACTGGAGAGCAGATGGAGCAATGTACGTTGTAGCTTGTTTAAATTGTAACTAAGTTGTTGTTAGCCATTCCCATGAGCCTGCTGCCATTTCGAAATTGCAGCAAGCTGTGGAACTGAACTCAAAGAAACAATTCAGAGAGTTCACAGATAGAGTGGACAAGATGAGCGAAAAAGTCAATCTGCGAGGATGGCTCGATTTCAAAGATGGTACCATAAATAGTTGTTTTATACCACTATTAATTTACTGCCAGCTGAAAACCCAATCCCTCTTGACGAAGTGGAAGATGCTGCTAGCATAGTAAAGCGTTTTAATACTGGTGCCATGAGCTATGGATCCATATCTAGTGAATCACATCAAACACTGGCAAAGGCAATGAACACCATAGGATCCAGATCAAACACTGGTACGATAGACAGTTTTTCATTATTCAGTTTACCTCACAATTTTGCGCTTAGGTGAAGGAGGTGAGCATGAGCAGCGCCTACTGTCTGAAGGGGAGGAATCTGCGCGCTCAGCTATAAAACAAGTGGCATCTGGACGATTTGGTGTAACAATCACATACCTGACACATGCTGATCAAATCCAAATCAAAATGGCACAAGGCGCAAAACCTGGAGAAGGCGGTGAATTGCCAGGTCATAAAGTAACACAGCAAATCGCAGAAACCAGACACTCTACGCCTGGTGTTGGTCTGATATCACCACCTCCTCACCACGACATATACTCGATTGAAGGTGATGAAATCGTGAATTTAGTTTTTATTTGTTACTCACCTTTTTTGTAGATTTGGCACAGCTTATTTACGACCTCAAAAGTGCTAATCCTTCCGCTGAAATATCAGTTAAACTAGTATCAGAAGTTGGAGTCGGTGTACGTCCATGCCATCGATTACTCCTGCCTAGTAGTTGAAATAATTGCTTTTGTAGGTTATTGCTTCAGGTGTAGCTAAAGCAAAAGCAGACCATATCACAATATCTGGACACGAAGGCGGTACTGGTGCAGCAAGATGGACGAGTATCAAACACGCTGGATGCCCATGGGAACTTGGTCTTGCAGAAACACATCAAACACTTATTTTGAATGGATTGAGAGGAAGAGTAAGGATACAGACAGATGGTGGTCTCAAAACCGGTCGTGATGTCGTTCTCGCTACATTACTAGGTGCTGAAGAATACGGATTCGGTACAATACCACTTATAACTATTGGCTGTATCATGATGCGAAAGTGTCACTTGAATACGTGCCCTGTTGGTATAGCAACACAAGATCCTATCCTTCGTGCTAAATTCAAGGGTAAACCAGAACACGTCATTAACTATTTCTTCATGTTGGCGGAAGAAGTTCGTGAATACATGGTACACTGCACTCTTTTTGGAAGGTTTTTTTGCTAATACCATATTTTAGGCACAGTTGGGATTTAGATCGATTGATGAGATGATAGGTAGAACTGATAGGCTTGTTGTGCATAAAAAAGACTACCTGGACGAGCTTGGTGTCGACTTGTCTCCTATTCTAAAGTTCGCAAGCGCTGCTAGGCCTGATGTACCTGTTAAAAAGACAGTAACTCAAGACTCTGAACTTGAGACCTCATTCAACGCGCGGTTGGTTCAAGACTGCAAAGAAGCAATAAATGACCTTGCACGTATCACTCGGGCATACAGAGTGTGTAACACAGATCGTGCTATCGGAACAACACTCTCGCATGAGATAACTAAAAAACACGGGTCCACTGGACTACCTAATGATACAATCCACTTGGAGCTCACTGGGTCTGCTGGTCAAAGTATTGGTGCTTTCTTGACAAGGTACTTCTAACACAATCATTCACGTGGTTTTTTCGCTTATATTTTATACGTTAGGGGTGTTACCATCCAGCTTAACGGTGATGCTAATGATTACGTTGGAAAAGGTCTCTGTGGTGGCAGAATCGTTGTCGCTCCTCAAAACACAAATCTGCAGGAGACAGAATCGAACGTTGTAGCAGGAAATGCAGTTCTGTATGGTGCTACAGCTGGAGAGCTTTTCATTCGGGGAGAAGTCGCTGAGCGTTTCGCTGTCAGGAACTCTGGGGCACACGCCGTAGTTGAAGGTGTCGGCGCTCATGCATGCGAATATATGACTGGCGGAAGGGTTGTGGTCCTTGGTGCAGTTGGTAGAAACTTTGCAGCAGGCATGTCTGGCGGCATTGCATACGTATGGGCACCAGGTACGAACAAAGGCTTTAACAAGCTACCATCAGCATAAACTAACTATGAGTAAGGTGCTAGCGCTAACACGTTTACAAACAATGTTAACAAAGGCATGGTTGACTTAATCCCAATGGAGGAAGAATCACAGACACTTGTCAAATCTCTATTGATAAAGCATGCCAAATACACAATGTACTTGCAACAGAGTTGCCATACATGGCTTACTTACTTTATAGGTCTACTGTAACGCTGGAGATCTTAAAAGACTGGGATAGACATAAACATGAATTCATTCAAGTGTACCCACATGATTATAGACGTGTTGTACAACAACGTCGTGCTAAACAAGGATTACTTCAGCTTCAACAAGATGAATTCTTGGGTAAAATCATCTCGAACTTATCTGCTGAAGAGATTGAAAAGAGAAAATTGGATCAAGAGTCAAGACAACAACACGATTTGTGGAATAAATTCCAACACGCCATACCACACGTACGTTATAGTGATTACATATCTACAAAACTAAACAGTGAAAATAGGGATTGGACAAAGTCGAAGGCTTCAAAATGTTTAGAAGGAAGGACGCTCCGTACCGTGATCCAGTTGATCGTGTACAGGATTGGGACGAGATATACACCCTACAAAAACGTGCTGAAGAAAAGAGACAAGTTGCAAGGTGTATGGACTGTGGTGTACCATTTTGTCAATCAGACGCTGGATGTCCTATTCACAATAATATTCCTGATTTTAACGATCTTGTGTACCATGATCAGTGGAAGGAAGCCTTCCTCTCACTCGACAAGACCAATAATTTTCCAGAAATAACTGGTCGTGTATGTCCTGCTCCTTGTGAAGGTGCATGCGTACTTGGCGTTACAGACGAACCAGTCACTATCAAAAACGTGGAATACTCAATATCTGAGCGTGCTTTTAAGGAAGGGTACGCTAAAACCGTTTTTATTATTCGTTCTCCGTAAACTAACACGTGATTTAGATGGATTAAGCCCAATAATCCAAAATTTAGAACCGGTAAACGCGTTGCTATTGTTGGTAGCGGTCCAGCGGGGTTGGCAGCAGCTGATCAATTGAACAAAGCCGGCCATTGGGTTACTGTATATGAACGAGATGATAGCGTTGGTGGATTGCTAATGTATGGTATCCCATCCATGAAACTCGAAAAATCTGTCGTGTTACGACGAAGGAAGGTAATGGAACAATCCGGTATCAAGTTTGTTACAAACGTGGAGGTACACCAAATAAAGAGAAAACTTATATTAATCCATTCCTTCTAGATTGGGAAGGATATCACGTTCGATCAATTGCGACGAGAACACAACTCTGTACTTCTAGCCGTGGGTGCTGCAAAGCCACGCGCTCTTGATATACCTGGTACAAAATCCAAGGGTGTTTTGAACGCTATGGAGTTCTTGAACAGCACAATCAAAGCACTAGACAATGGATTGCCTAAAGGCGACTATATTTCTGCCAAGGGCAAGCGTGTTGTCGTCATTGGTGGAGGTGATACTGCCGCTGATTGTATTGGTACAGCCATTAGACATGGATGCAAGTCCGTAGTATCGTTTGAAGTACTTCCTAGACCACCAGAGCAGTACGATAACCTTTCATCGCTTTCACCCAACTTATTTCTCTGCAGACGAAATGATAGCAATCCTTGGCCACAATGGCCACGTGTGTATAAGGTAGATTACGCACATGGCGAAGCAATGGCTAAATGGAATGAGGACCCACGGCTATTTTTCACGAAGCCTGTAGAACTCGTTGCTGGTATGCTTCTTATTGCTTTCTTCTTTGTGGTTTTTCTTACTTGGATTTTAGATGAAGACGGCAATGTTAAGGGCGTTAAGACTGTTGGGTACAAATGGTCTGATGTTTCAGGCGGTTATGGACTCGCCATTGACGAGTCAAAGAGCAAGACATACACTGCAGATATTGTAATCATTGCCATTGGTTTTAGTGGTCCTGATATGCCTGATGACGTCTTCGAGCGTGCAGGTAGCCCAATAGAACGTACTAAAACTGGCGATTTTAAAGCACGCTATGGCAAATTCACAACATCATTGAAAGGTACGACACAACCAAAGTAGAATTTACTATAGCTAACATACTTTACTGTAGACAATGACGAACTTGCTCCAGTTTTTGCGGCTGGTGATTGCCGAAGAGGACAATCGTTGGTTGTTTGGGCTATCAACGAAGGACGTTGTGCTGCAGCTGAAATTGATAGGCAGCTAATGGGCGAAACACATTTGCCTACAGTGCCTATTGGAAAGCTTCGACATGATAGTCCTGAGGAAGTATCGACTGCACGTGTACAAATATCAGATGTATCAGTTGCTAACAGTAACTGAATACAATGCAGTTCGCAAGTATGGGATACCATAATGTAATATTAGGATTTTTTAAAGAATGTAAACTGGCAATCAATAAAAAAAAATGTGTTCAAATGAAAACGCTCATCACTTGGAGTTACCACGTGAGTGAAATCAAAGCAATCACTATATGTTACAATAAGGCTTCTAATACCTATCGTTCTAAAATAATTTTGATAAGCTGGATAAGCTTCGTAAATAATTGTCCACTTTTGTCAAAACTGGTACGAATTCATAGAAGAGTGATGCACTTTAAAACAAAGAGATTGCTTCTCCCTGGTTAGTTCGTTTGTATACAATCACACGTGCTCATTGCAAGTAGTGATCGCATGTGCTGCTCTTTTGTTTTTATCGTTTACACTGTTTCCGCCTAAAAGCGCAAGCGTTGATGTCACAGAGCCAAAACAAGCGACTATTCCTGTACCAATTACACGACCACAAGATGTGTATTCAGATGACAGCAAAGAGTCTAAAACAACGATTGAACGTAGAAGAAAAGTGAAAGAGGTGACTACAAACGTATTTACTACACCTCACCTGAAACTAGGCAATAAAGCACGCATACGAGTCGTACGAGCGTATAGCGTTTGGAAGCGATGAATTAAGGCCCATTGCAAAGGAGGTAGTTTTTCTCAAGTTAATTGTATTCTTACTAGCGGATTTAGGCGTCCAACACGTATGGTGGCATAGGAGTACGTCAATAGCTATTTGAAAGTTAGTCATTAACCAAAAAAGGTTACAATTGTTGACTCACTTGACACTTTGCTCATAGCAGGCTTGTTCGACCAATACAAACGGTACGGTGCTACTTTTCTACATTACTCGCTAAATAAATTTGACAAGAGCGAGAGAATGGGTTGCTACTGAACTCCAATACACTAGCGTAAGCGTCCACGCGACAGTTGATAACTCAACATATTTTGTGTAGACACAACAAGTCAGTGTTTTTGAAACAACTATAAGACACCTCGGAGGCTTACTCAGTGCCTATGACATGACAGGGGACGAGATATTCAAGGCAAAGTAAACGAAACAAGATTTGCTTTTTTCTGTGTTGTTCATTGTTGTTTTAAGAGCTGTTGACCTTGGTAACCGTTTAATCAAAGCGTTTCCGGACGGAAGCAGTATACCACGCCAGTATATGAATCTCAACACGTGCGTTCTTTTTTTTGAAATACCTGTTTTGGAGCAAACTGCAATTTGACTTAACACTTTTGTTTTAGAGGACAAGCAAGTGGGGGTAACACTAATCTCGCAGAGGTTGGAACGCTTCAAGTCGAGTTTGCTTATTTATGTGCGTATTATAAGTGTCTTGTTCCATGGATATCGAACTGACTTACTGACATACTGTTGGTAGCACAAATTACTGGCGATAGTATATACGCAAAAAAGGTGAGGTTAAGTTTAATTTTGTGACTATTTAGTTTAACAAACATACTGTTTAAATAGGCCTTTGGTGTTATCAAGCATGTCAAACGAAATGTTCCAAAGAGTGGAGGTATGCCTTTGAGTATAGGGTCCTCAGGGTACTTCAGTGGAGGTACAATAAGCAAAAAATAATCGAAAATCTCTGGGTACTAACTATTCTGTCACAGGTGTTTCTCTTGGAGGTGCTTCAGGTACATAATGGTTGCTTTGTTTAACGGCAATGCATTAATGACGTTGATGACTTTATTGCTTAGGTTTATGTAGATAGCTTTTATGAATACCTTCTCAAAGTTTGGTAAGCCTTACCCACTTTAAAAACGAAGAGTTTCTAATCACTGTGTTTTAACAGGTTGCTTACTGAAAAGAAATTTCAGTTGTTTGGTGATTTGTACTTCCTGTTTGCGGAGCGTCTCCAAACCCAAATACTGAATAAATTACCTGGAAACCTATACAGCACAACAAAACACGGCAGAATGGAGCACTTGGTAACAATACATTCAGAGTGATTTAACCTTACCCATCTATGTGATTGTAGTCTTGCTTTGCTGGTGGGATGTATGCAATGGGTTCTCCGTATGCTTCAGATGAACAACAAGAAATACAGTTTTCTATTGGAGAGGGTACTACAAAAGCATTTAATCATGACCTATGCTGACCATCCTTTTCAAAAAAATAGGTATTACAGAACTATGCCGTAAGTCATACCACGTTACAGGAACAAAATTGGGTCCAGATAGCTTTCTCGTAGACGCACAAGGAAATACTAAGTACAACTTATAACACACTATCTAACATGATGAACTTACTGTCTGTCTAAGGTCTGCTGATGGCCGATATATTCTTCGGCCTGAAACTGTTGAGTCTATTTTCATAATGTACAGAATAACAAAAGATCAAAAATACAGAGATTGGGCTTGGGAGATTTTCGAAGGGATAGAGAACTATTGTAGAAAGGAAAACGGTTATGTAGGTGTTTATGACGTATACAATGTGGATTCTAGACCAGATGATTCACAGCAATCTTGGTTTTTAGCTGAAACTCTAAAGTAAGTATTAATAATAATAGGAATTTTATGAGAATCTTCTTCTGTTTTGTTGGGCTAACGTGATTGAAGGTACTTATATTTAACTTTTACTTCGCCAAACGTGCTTCCATTGGACAAGTATGTATTCAACACAGAGGCACATCCTATTCGCATATTCAACCCAGGTACCCCGCTACACAAATCGTTAATGACTGAATTCTTAATATCAACTAGTCTTTGAGGACAGTCTAGATCCTGTCTACAAGGCAAAAACCGAATTCTAGAAACTTAAGCCACAGCAGAAGAGCTTTTAATTTTTTGTAGAAATAAACCACGGAGTAATTTTTAGAACATGGGAGTTACTGTAGTATTTATTTATGTCTGTTCATGTGAACAAAGTCATTACAGTGTCTTTAAGCGATCATCTCAGCATGTTTGACCACAAACAGCCTCGTTCCAGCAACACCATTTACTACTTCTGATGCGGAAACATAATGGAGATCCAGGATAGCAGTATGCAGTTGAACCTATCAAAAACGAAAAGTAAGTACAAACAAGTATTCAAATAATCCTTTATTCACGTACATTGACCACGTTTTTCACGACCACGTCTTCTCCAACCAGGAGGACACCATCCATTTTCATCACACGTTTCACCACAGAGCAATGGTCCTTGCTAAATGACATAGTTAGTTATATCTAGATAAGGCTATGAACCCAGCAGTTTTGACTTACCTCAGTTGCTCTTTTGGCTCTTTCACTGATCTCGTTAGATTGGACCGCCAAGGCAACAGTCAATGCCATGAGGACAAAGGCGAAAAGTACAGTTGTTTTCATTGTATTATTTTAATGAGAGTTGTTTATGTTAGGTAGGTTTGAGTTTATGATTCTGTGAGGACGGAACTTAAACGGCTTTATTTATGGTAAACCTATTTTTTCGGGTAATTTTCTTTCAAAATCTGCAAACAAATGTTGGACATAAAATATGCTACAACACTCGAAATAAGAGAACATTGCCGGAAATGCGTTGTTTGCCACTGTATTTGTTAGCCTAAACATTCATTCAATGAAACGATGAGTGGCTTCTTGATGAAACAGTTTACTGTAAAAAGCATTATTGTACTGATTAAATAAAGAGGCACGATCCTCTACAATTGTCAGGAAATGCAACATTCAACCAGTGGTATTGATGAAGAAATGAGCATAAATTTTTGAACCATTTTTGCAAGCTAGCCCGTGATCTTATGTGATAAACTACGTGCCTCAGTCGTGTTAATGTATTGCAGAAGCTTGAAGTAGCCTATTTTATTCGCTTGTGAAGGAGATAGGATCTACCGAAGTGTAAAAAGAAAGTGTGATAAAGCCATGTACTGAGTTTTCAAGGTTTTATTGGTAGACATGTACTATCAAAAGGTCGACTACTATACTGAATGATTTCAGGATCCCAAACAGGCAAAAAAAATAAATGTTAAACGCCCATGCCCAGCACAATACGTAGATACAGAATAAAGTTTATTAAACAAATTTAGTTTTTTGTTTATTTACACAAGGCGAGCGAAGCCAGTACTGCGCTTTCAAGCGGTCATCTCAGCATGTTTGACCGCAAACAGCTTCGTTCCAGCAACACCATTTATCACTTCTGATGCGGAAACATAATGGAGATCCAGGGTAGCAGTATGCAGTTGAACCTATCAAAAACGAAAAGTAAGTACAACACAAGTATTCAAATAATCCTTTATTCACGTACATTGACCACGTTTTTCACGACCACGTCTTCTCCATCCAGGAGGACACCATCCATTTTCATCACATGTTTCACCACAGAGCAATGGTCCTTGCTAAATGAAGCCTTAGGTAACTGTTTGAGGAGTACGGATTATACCTCAGTTGCTCTCTTTTCATTCATATCTGGCATTTCTTCAGTGTCTTTAGATTGGATCGTCAAGGCTATTGGTATCAACGCCAAAGTGACCAATACAAATAACATTGTTGTGTTCATCTTTATTTGTCGAAGAGGATGTTTGCTATTGGTTGTAGGAGTTGTTTTATGATTGTATTTACACCTACTTAGCGACCAACTTAAGTTTGAGTTTTATGTGAAATCAGGTATCGTAATCGATTACTCCTCATTTCTTTTTCTTAAATAAGGAAAGGGATCACTTATAACTACTAGCCTGAGCGCGCAAAGAACGCATTTTCGAGTAAACAGTAGTTGGCACGTGAAACATAATATTTACCGTAACTATTCATGAACGTTTTTAAAATAGCACCTTATTTATTCAAAAAACACCAAACATTCAATAAGAACCTTTTAGGCTGTAATTCGTGTAAACGTACGACTTTTACTAAACGAAGATGATTTTATCTTTACTTACGATTACACCTTCCTTTATATTATTTCGCGTGAGGTATTGATGTAAATGTATTAATAGCTACAAGAAGGTATTCAAAAGAACAAGAATAGAACAAGAAAAAAGAGAAGCAAACCACTTTACCTTTAAACTGTTTTAGCACCAATTCGCATTACAGAGAACCAATAACGCTACTATTTAACAGTGCGCTGCCATTATCACCCCTCAAAAGTGGTGATCGTTGTTTTCCAAAAATACACGATAGCTTCTGTATTTTGGATGCTTTTGTTCTACGACAAACAATCTGTAGTTCAAATGACGAAGGTTTTTATTGTGGTTATATTAGATATTGACTGTTACAAAAAGTTAAAGCAGGAAAGGTTCCGCACAATAGTGCATATTGCCTCAAGTGCTTTGTTCATCCGCAAAAGCGGATGTTAGAAAAATGTGTAGCATAAACGCTACAAAGAGTACGTTATTAGATAACCTACGTCTTGCCAACAGTATGACCCAAAAGGCTAATCTCCTTTGCTGGAAAGTTCTTGTACATAGAAAAGCACTGTCTACGACGGGCTGTATTGTTGTACGAAATGCGTTCAAAAAGAATACCCCATTTTTTATCGTATGAGCTCCAATGCATACTTTTAACATACCTATCAAAAAAACCGTAAGAGATTAGTCACAAAAAAAAACAAAGAAACAGTTATCAAAAAACTTGTACATTTTATCGTTGAGGTAGGCGTTAGATATGACCTTGTCTAAAGATCCTCCCACATAAGAAAACTGCTGTACGATTTTCTTATTAGAAGGCATAGCTTCAGGTACACAGACCCACTGTAAAGGTGTGCTACCTCCATACGTCAAGAGCTTTATATACTTGCCTATTTTTAAAAAACCATTAGAATTAATCAATGCTCCCTCTAATAAAAACTAATGGATTTATTAATGTACCAGCTTCCCATAGACGTTTAATATCATCTTTTGGAGATTGTAAACTAGTGAGAACTTGTTGACCTAACACAATTGCATTAATATTAAAAACCACCGTTCTTTTTTTTTTGTATTTATTATCCACAGAATTATTCGAACATTGATCAATTAGTCTTACCTCGCTTGCCATTTGGAGAACCGTCTTCCTCGATAATCAAGAACCACAAAGGGTCACACCAACTAACATGTACTACTCTATTTTTCTTTGACCATGCATCATGCATAACAGAATGAGGGAACTCTGTAGTAACATGAATATTCCTTTTTGGTCGCTGTCTCTTTCTACTATCAAAATTACCGAATATCAACCACCGTCCCTTCATTCGAGAGATCTATGAACATGAACATTAGAGGCTTGTCAACTTGTTTAGAGTTTTGACGCACTTGTTGTATGTGGTATCCGTTGCGCACGAGATTTGTAATGTACGGAACAATGTCTTCCTTTTCTTTTGTGGAATCAAGAAACGCCTAGCACACCCTCTTGTTAATAATCTCTTCAAATTAATTCCTTTTTTCCACTTCGTGGGTACATACCTGTCTGTCACATAATTTGGTCTGTGTGAACACGTACCAAATACCAGAATTACCTATTAAACGTCAACAAAATGAAAAAAAAAAAAAATAACAAAACAATCAAAAAAGAAAATGAGAGTTGTACCTTCAACTATTTGATACAATGTCCTGTCAGTCCAATATATGGATGTCGGTATACCATGTTTAAACGCAGGCTTATTAACGGATCCTGGAATATGTACTGTGATTAAACTTTCACCTCTCTTTAATCTTGGAGATTTGGTTTTTGGCGATTTATCCTTCTTTCCCTTTTGTGACTTTTTTTTATCCCGAGGAGACTTTTTCTTGTCTCTAGGCGTTTTCTTGTCTCTAGGCGTTTTCTTCCTCTCACGAGCAGACTTTGCTTTTTTATCAGTTATCTTGGAAGTATCCAAAGGCGGAACAGTCAATGTCATGGCACTCTGACTACGTCGAATAGAACGTGCAGTTTTTAAGACTGTGCCGTTGTCTAACAACACGGTTTCATCTTGCTGAATACGCCCGGATAACATCCCTCCATCATCTTGGGGAATAACAACAGTACCGTCTTTCTACGACAACATTAATTTTTGTTGCAATGTAATCAAGCACACAAGCCAATTGAACCAAAAAAAAAAAACACAATTGGCCAAAATTAGGATCAATTACCTTTACTTTAGCAGCGACAGATGTCATAACACGTTGATGCCTTCTAGGTGACTTTGCCTTTACAACCACAGGTGGGGGCACTATAAGGAAGGTGTCAAACAAAGATTTTCGCTTTTTCGTGTATGGTAAACTGAAACATTCTTGACGTACAAACAGGCTCTGGTGGCGGTTCTGGCGCTTCTTCTCTAGGAGGTACGCGTGGCGATTTTGCTCCCGTTGATTTTTCGCGCCTTACAGTCCTTTTGGATCTGAGTGTTGAAGCTGTTACAGTGTCTGGTGGTGGTAGTTCGGGCTCAGGCGGAGGTACTTCGTCGCTTGGCGGCGGTGTCTCCGGAATGAAGAAATCTGCTGAAGAAGCGTCTCGCTATGCGATAGTAAGCTAACCGTTACCAGTACGAATGTAAAAGGGTTAAAAAGATGCCGTTGGTTCAGAAGAAGTAAGAATGTATTTACTGGGCGCTATTTGCAAAACCAGCCTGTAAACATGACGGAAATTTGTAGTTTTAACATAAATTCATGCGAATGTGGCTAATTGCCTTCATATATCTCAGAAGCACTGCGAGAGCGACAAAGCACTAAAATGATGCAGAGAAATTTGAAAAACCCAACAAGGAAGTCTATTATTTCGTACGTGGGCCATGGTTTTCGTCAGGCGTATTGAGTTGTAATGGAACTACACCTGTATGTGCTCTTCGGTTTCTAAAACCCCGCGTACAAATTATGGTCAAGAATAATCATGAGCAATGGCGTTCATGTGATTGTTATAACCATTCAAAAGTATCGCAATGTGTAATAAATGGCGGCAGGCAAAGTAACCAAGCGATTAAATACGTGTTTCAAAGATTGTACGTATTTTAAACAAAGCCATACTCTGAAGTGCCACAATTGTAAACCTTGACGCGTACGCTCACTCTGCTACTACCAAATAGCACAGATGCTCAAATTAGAATTACTACCGCCAGAGATTCTCGCAATGATATCAGTCCTCGATCCTGGGATTTATAAACTATGGCCGACACTGTCCTTAACGCTCGCTGTATCTTCTCGGTTTAACGGCCACTTGAACAAACAAGGATGGTTTAAAAAACTGCCATTTACAAGAGGCGAGGAAACACGCTTTGAAGACGGTAAACCATCAATAGAAAGAAAATGGCACAAGAACGGTCAGCTCTACAAAGAAATACATTACAAATACTTCAAAAGACACGGCATCCACAAAGGATGGCACATGAATGGGCAGAGGCAGTGGTTGTGTACATTTGTAGATGGCAAAAAAGAGGGTAAATATGAAGGTTGGCACTCAAACGGTAACCCGAGCTGGTTGTGTGCGTATAAAAGAGGAAAATTAGTAGGAGAGTACATTTCTTGGTTTCCAAATGGTAAAATGCACGTTCGTTGTTTCTATGATTGTGGAGATCTACACGGTACTTTTTCGACTTGGAAAAGTAATGGAGAACTAACAAAAAAAGAAGAGTATGACCAAGGTCGAGTTATAGTAGAAAAGTGAACGGGCATTGAAGTTTTGTCAAAAAGTGTATTTTTATCAATTATTCTAATGAAATATTTTCTTCAAAAAACAAAACTTTGTCTTTAAATTAAACCTTGCTCCAACTTCAACTTATTTTGTCGCCACTCTTTTAGTTTGTAGAACTCTGCTTTCTCCATATCGAATACGTCCTTGAAGTCCTTATCAGACAGGTATGTCTCAAGCTTCATGGCGTCCAATCCTGTAAATGTGTTAATACAAAATTTGTTTTTTTTTGTTTCAACTTGCCTTCTGGCGTCGGTTTAGCACGAAGTACAGCCAATGTCCAACTGTCATTGGTGCCCTCCTCTTCCTCATCCGGTTTTCCCAGAGAAAGAGCAGCGAGGGAGTTTTTCATTTTATTGACAACACGAATAGCATTGACGGCACCTCTAAACTTGCGGCGAGCCTGTTCAATGAAATTAGCAAGTGGGTACAAAGAAAAAAAGCGCCATCAAATAAAATTAACATTAGAACGCCGATAAATCCAACGTAGTTGCCTACAAAGACGTACTTGAAATTTACGCAATTCCTCAGAAACACCCTTAGGCACTTCTGGAGCCTCTTCGTGACTTTGGCCAAGCATTTCAACAAACCATCTGTGCTTCAAAGCGTCGGCTGCTGTCACACGTCTTGAAGGTATAGGTTCCTGACAACCATTTAAAAAAAATTGGCAACTGGTTGAATGCGTACCAACATCATCTTTAATAATTCTTTACCAGCATCACTAATGGCGTCCCAATTTTTTCCATACCATGGCAAATCGTCAGCTTCTAATATGGCTTCTATGGTTTCATCATCGTCATCCATCTGGAAAGGATGTATACCACTCAAAAGAATGTACATGATAACACCGATTGCCCTACAAATTAACAATTAAATCACAAGTATACTTTCTCGTGCGTACCAAACATCGACTGGTCTGCCGTATCCGGCCTTTCCTCTGCTTGTCTCATACAACAGCGCTAACTCTGGAGCCATGTACGGGACACTATAGACGTTACACTCCGTTCAATAAAACTTGTTAAATTATCGTACCTTCCCATAAACTCCTTTAACACGGCATCATCCTCTACCTTGCTTAAAAAAAAAGTGAACAAACGCAGGAATCACGATCTTTTTTTTCTCCTTTTAGATAGAAATTACATACGTTGTAAATCCAAAGTCAGCAATTTTTACAGGTGCGTCATCGGCTTCAGATGCCAACAGGAGGTTTTCGGGTCTTTTGGTACGTTAAGGGAGAAAATAAAAATCGATAAACACAAACGGCAAAAAAACTGTCGAACGCCATTTGTGACGCGTCATAGTTGGATACTTAATATCCCTGTGAACCAAGCCCTTTTCGTGCATGTGTTTTAAACCATTTAACGAGTCTTTGATTGTTTCTGCGGCATGTTTTTCGGTGTAACGTCTTAGTTTGATAATCCTGTCAAATAGCTCGCCTCCAGTGATGTATTCGAGGATAACGTAAAAGTCCTTGTACGTATTGAACAGCTCCTTGTATTGAACGAGATTCGGATGGTCTAACTCGGCCTAAGAAAGTCGGATGATCAGCGGAAAGCAGAGTTTGATGCATTTTGGAGTACGAGAAACAATAAAAATGTACCATCACGTTAATCTCCTCTAGCATTTGTTTTGAGTTCGTATTGCGCTTATTTACAATCTTGACAGCCCATTTTTCCTCTGGTTTGCCTTTTACTGCGCCTACTCTACCAAAAACGTTTAACCAATTTAACTACAGCGCTTGCGGCGAGAAAAACAGACATGAAGTCTAACCGTTACCTCACAACAGAAAATGCTCCTTCGCCAAGTACTTTGCCAATATCGTAAATATCCTGTACTTTCGCCGTTTTGTTTTGCCTCGGGAAGTCTATAGTCATAGACTTCTGCTTGTGGAGCTTGCGTACTCGCTTTGCCATGTCTGCAGCGTTATAGTTTCAAAATACAACAACATAACCAGCAATGTGATTCGACATAAACACATCATTCACATACTGTCGTGTACTGTCCTTACACGGCGGTGCTGTGATACCATGTGATTATCAAATGGGCCTGAGGCGTGCTGCTTCAAGCTACAAGATTGTTTTTGACTAAACCACTCGTTTTACAACGCTTGACAACAAGAATAAACAACCGTCTTACGCAGTCGTAGCATGTCGCTTGCATTGCAGCTATTCAGAGCGGGCGTAATAACGGCTGGCTCGCTACATATTACACTAAACCATGTATGGCCTTCTTTATGGTATGAATAGTAACTATGCGCGTCGGGAGTGCTTAGAGCTCGCTTTTGAACAACTAGTAAAATAATAATGGCGTAGGATGCAGTTTCAGGACTACTACTCTGTGAAAATGGGCCGACAAGACAAGCTAGATGAAGCAGATTTACTTTGTGACCGTCTGGGCATCAGTCAAGAAGTAAGAGAACGAATTCAGTGGTATAGCGGTAGCCAGACGAAAACTAGAGGCTCATTGTTGAGGTATGTACATGCTCCGTGTTAAATGCGTATGGTCGCTCCCAAACGCTCTAAAAATGCTCTGTGACGCAACAACAGTGGTGAGTATACTTACCGGTTAATGTTAGTTACGGTGGTCCAGTCATTATTCTCTCACGCGGTATAACTGAGTTTATGGGCGGTGAAGCGGACGAAGAAATAGAGAGCGCGCAATACGCCTTCAAGGGACCAATAAGGTGCGTCAAATATGTTGTTTAATTAAAAATCAAAAATTGCCCTTTGCGAACGCTGAGAAAGCCCATTGTACGCGTTTTTTGTGACATCATTTAGTACACTACCGCCAGAAGTACGGTTGAATGTCATGGGCAAGGTACGTTGGAAAAAGCGGACTGACACGCAAAACAAAAAATCAAAAATTAGTGTCTGACTTCATTTTTATTTAGGGACAATACTTTCCATTTAAGACACTGAGAGAAGCTACAATAGCCAGAGAGATTGTTAAAGCAACAAACTACTCTACTGTACCTGGTGCAGGATTATACGCTTGCGTGCTTGGTTACTTCTACTTTGCCACTCATCCAAAGGTACACCTCCCCGTACAAAACAGAGAACTAACTTGATCCTAATCAGATAACAATGTTTTACAACTACGTGATTCTACACGGTGTCGCTATAACAGCAGCTGCCGCATTTCACGTGTATTACGCCAATGTAAAAGAAATAGGAGCCGATACGTACGCGACCAAATAATGGCCTTTCATTTTTTGACGTTTGCATGTAGAAGAGTGGCAAACGCATTAGGCAAAGATCATACACTCGCTCTTGCAGAGGCTATTGAATGCCGTAAAGCAAGAAGAGAACGTTTTGCAGTTTGGGTAGATTTCCTTGACATGCTCTACAAGCCTTCTCCTGGACAACGTCTTAATAACCTTGAAAACTGGCTTGACGCTGATAGGCTACGTACAATTGATGATATCGCTGGAGATCCATACGCTATTTAAAACAAAGCCACCAACGCAAGTCTGTGAATATTTGGCCTCAACCCAGTAAGAAAACGTGCTGTAGCTATTTCTCTTCTTTTTTTTGGTATACATTGTACGCAACCCAATTTTTCAACGCACGACGTCTGGGTTTGACGCAATACCATATATGTAATATTACAAGGCATGGCCACAAATAAGAAAAACCAACCCTGACATGTATATTAATTAATACTCAATTACAAGGCAAATTCACGCGTATTTATATCTGTAAACGCCTTTTGTTGTCACATCGAAGTTCCCTTAAAGTCTATTGCAAGTTTCAGGGAAAAGACATTTAATAAACAACCTATGAAGCAGACCAAGACTAGATTTTACGTACAAGTACGCGTATTAACAAGTGTAGCCAAACGGTTATTATTTAACTTCACCAGCGCTGTCAACGCGCGTTGAAATACTTACAGCGGTGCCTAGCTCGCGACAAGGCAGCTAGCAATTCCATTCCTACCAAATGGCTCAGTTGCCGATTTTAAACTGGAAATAATAAAGCGCTCGCGAAAGGAGAAGCTTGATGCGAATTTACAGCTCTTCACGTAACTAAACATGTATTGTATAAAATACGCCCTTACAACTTGTACAGGCTCGAAGACCCCACGCCGTTAGATGGTAACACGCTGTTACAGGTATTTTAAATGACATTTTGCAAGCTAAACGGTGAAGGATATAACGATGACAAGCCCAAAACCTACCTTTACAATTGTAGCTCCCATACTCATGGAATACGGGTACAACAGAGTTTTTTCATTGAAATGCTTCGATTGAGGTTAACGTGTGGCATAGGGATTCATGCTATGAGGATTCTATAGCAGAACCAGAGCCACCAGAAGAAGTCACAGATGAGAAACGAGTACAACGCGCCGAAAAGGCCATGAAGGCGCCCAATAAAATAGAAAACCTAGCACTACTCAACATCAATGGAGTAGAGAACCAACGCTCAATAGCGCTCGAAATAGTTGAAGCCAACATTAATATCATCAATATCATTAACAACGCACCTCCATACGTACAAAACATCATCACCACAATTGCAACTGACGAGAGTAGAAATGGGGCGACAAGCTCGAAGCAGTGTTTAAAGATAACCAGTCCAAGACCGACTGCGTAGACGCTTGCGTGAAGTTAGCCACTAGCCACGACACAACAGAACTCGTCACATCAGCCAAAGAGCTCATTCGCATCGTTGACAAATTGAAACGCGTAGAATACCAACAAGCGCTCGGCAGTTCAAAAGCGCGAATAAACAAGGTGTTGAAGACGCTAACAATCGCTTGCGAACAGAAAAACATTTTACAGAGCGCCCACTGCATTAGCGCGCTTCAAACACTGTCGCACGGCGTAACAGACACCGGTAAGTATACTTCATTAATCAAAAAACTAAAGCAGCATAGATACAAACTATTTATTGCCAATAACCAATTTCACACAAAGCTACGACAACGTCAGCAAATATTTCGACGACCTACAACAAACAGTAAAAGATTGTTTAGCCGATGAATAACGGTAATTTTAAAATAAACCAACTAGTATTTTTGAATAAGACTTGACGGTAAGGCAAAAATAGAGTTTTGTAGCAGTAAGGAGGTGTTAAAAAACACCAAGGGTTAACCCAGATGGGTAATTTAGGTTCGTTCTCCACGAATACGTCTGGCCAATTGCATATCCTTTGGCATGATCGTAACACGCTTGGCGTGGATGGCGCACAAGTTGGTATCTTCGAAAAGACCGACAAGGTAAGCTTCAGCAGCTTCTTGAAGAGCAGCAATTGCGGAACCTTGGAAGCGAAGATCGGTCTTGAAGTCCTGGGCGATTTCACGAACGAGACGTTGGAAAGGAAGTTTTCTAATCAAGAGTTCGGTCGATTTTTGGTAACGACGAATTTCTCTGAGTGCTACAGTTCCAGGTCTGAATCTGTGTGGCTTTTTGATTCCACCAGCAGGTGTGTGTTTACGAGCGGCCTTAGCGGCGTGGGATTTACGTGGAGCTTTGCCACCAGTCGATTTACGTGCAGTTTGTTTGGTACGAGCCATCTTAGTTTGTTTGAAAAGTGATTTTGAAGTGTTTTGCTTTCCCGCCTTAATTTTTTTCAATCTCCGTTCTGGTTGGTGCGTTTTTTTCAAAATATTCTAAATAAGGCGTTTCAAAAAAATGGACCAACCAGATTAGAGTAAATAATAAATAACCAATCACGTTCGAGTATTTTGTTCGTTACTGACTTAACGCTTCTACTTGGAATCAAACAAAAACTCAAAAACAATCAACTGAAAACATGTCTGGCAGAGGTAAAGGCGGAAAAGGACTCGGCAAAGGAGGCGCAAAGCGTCACAGAAAAGTTATTCGTGACTCCATCCAAGGAATCACAAAACCAGCCATTCGTCGTCTAGCGCGCAGAGGTGGTGTCAAACGTATCTCCGGTTTGATCTACGAAGAAACCCGTGGTGTACTCAAAGTATTCCTCGAGAACGTTATCCGTGACGCTGTCACATACACTGAGCACGCTCGTCGTAAGACTGTAACTGCTATGGACGTTGTATACGCTCTCAAACGTCAAGGCCGCACACTTTACGGTTTCGGTGGTTAAATGGTTTATTACCAAATATTTGGTGTTTTTTAACACCTCCTTAACGCTCCAACTCGCTCTACTGCGTCTTTTGCAAACTTTTGCTTTTGTAATAATAACGGTTAAAACTTGCCATTTCTCTTTCGCTTTGTTGTAAGCGTATGTGACCATTGCGCTGAGGAAAACGAGTAGCTCACGGTTTGCCAATGCAAAATTATTAACGAAATATTTAAATTGTTTTTGGAGGGATTTTGTTTTCTATTTTTACAGGTTTGTGCTTTGCGTCAGTTTATTTTCGAAAGAAGATTTCACTGCTGCTTGTAGTAATCTAGACAAAGCTTCGTCAGTTTTTGGTTGCTTCGGTCAAAGGTACCTTTGCAAAGATTTTTTGTTTGGTTTTTCGAATTTTTGCCAATCCCAAGAATAAGCTGGGTACATCATAGATAGAGCATGTGGATAGTATGGTAGTATGCCATGGCCGCTTAGTTGCAGCATCTGTGTTCGCGCTACGCGATACCTAAAGATACCGATGAGGATTTCTGGTAATTGGATGGCTGCCAAGTGTACCAGTCCTGTTCTCTTGTGACGTTAAGTACTCTTGCTGCATGCCTCAGAAAGTCTAGTTGATTTTGCTCGATGCTCCAGTACGATGGTGCTAGCTGCCTTGGTGCCTCTGTGTATGTTGGAAAGACTGTTTTTAACGCTTTGTCAATGCTATTGTTGTACCTACAAGTAAGAGTAATTAGTTTAAATAAAGAGTGTTGTTCATCCATACTGGTTGGAAATGAAGGTTTTTAGGCCAATATCAATAAGATACTGGGTTGTTACTTTTCTCCAGCCGGTTACATCTGTTATTTCTAGTTCTGCTGCCACGTGCTCCAAAACACGGCGTTGATTCGTTACAGTGGACCAAAAAGCTTGAGGAGCAGCGCTGGATTTGGGTTAATAAGCACCAAGAATCTAATGGTTGTTTGCCTGAACTTCCAGGGTAGCCAGTTGTATTCAGGGTAAACATCTTGTAGGCACTCTGATAAGGAGCTATTGTAACTAGTGGAAGCGCAATGTTAATGTGACTGTAAGGATGTTAGTACGCACTATGACAGAATGTTCGCTAGGCCGTGGTTCCTCAGTTTACTGCAACTACAATTGTACCAGTCTCGCATTAATTTTATGTTAAGACATTGGCCAATATAATCGACTGCTTGTTGTCTACGTGTTGCATCTTCCCAGTAACCATCTGGACATCGACTTATCTCAAAGCGATTAAGTTCTATTTACATCATTTTATACATCTACTCGTACGTAAAGCGCCATGGTAACCAATTGTGATTGGGATATAGCGAAGATACGCAGTCTATTAGAGACTCTCCGTAACTGTAATTTTAGGACGTGTTAGTCAGCTTCTTCATTGTGTTTACTCACAGTTGAACGACGGCAAAGGCGCCTATCTCTTTGATATCGCTTCCATTAATGTTGTACCAGTCGTCTAGGATTAGGATGCGTAGTTTCTTAGCAATATCGTCCAAGGCTCTTTTTTGGTTGATCTCACTGTGCCAGTAACCAGATGGAGTGTAGCTACTCACTGTGTCAGGTTAACGACAAGGAATTAAGCGCACATGAAGAGTTCTCGCCGCCATGCGTAGCGAGGGTACAGATCTATCAGACACTTCTTCAGCGAGGATCCGTAGCTAAGCGTGGAAAGTCAAATGTTGACAACTGTTGCAATCAGTCACTCACTAGTTTTTTATAACGCCGCCGCCACCAGCTTCTACTACTTTGTCACCTGATGTTTGATACCATCCGTCTAAGGTCTTAATCTTGAGAGATTTACCAATGTCATTAAACAACTGTATTCTTTGTGATCTGCTTTTTATTGCTGTATATGCGCGTTTAGTGCGCCCTGCGCGTATTGATTTCATTATTGTGACGTTTGTAGATACAAACACCTAGAAACGGTAGAAGACGCGTTATCGAACCGAATTCGGGTCACCAACGCCAGTTAGAGCCTCCACAGCTATTAATTACTATATTCTTGCTTAGTGTGTAGTACGTATGCCATTTGCTGTGGGGCTTCGTAACTGCTGTTTCTGACGCGTGAAATAGCGAAATTGAATGGAAGTTTGTTGAATTGCGTCCGTTAAGTAAACTGTAGCCTATACCCCACCAAATACCTGTAAAGCATCATAAATGACGTATCACTGCGGTAGAGTACTGTAAAATTCGGTTGAAACACGCTAAAAGTGCCTATGATAGCTGTACTCTATTTCAAACGAAAACGTGCTGCCACCAATATCAGGGCATTCGTCAGACGTCTATAAAGGTTCTGTGGTTATATTTGGAGGCTATGACGGCTCTAAGCGCACAAATGACATGTGGCGTCTCAAAGGGATAGACAATATATGTAAGCCTATCCAGTGTCACTTGCAACGATACTGAGTGGTTTTTTAGGTCAAGACATTGACTTGAAATGGCAGAAAGGTACTTGCACCTTTTTTTAGGATGACATAACATACTCTTAGTCAAACTCACTGGAGATGCTATTGAAGGACGTGCTGGTCACGTGACATTCCTTGTAGATGACACACTTTATATTCACGGTGGCTATGATTCAAAACGTGTCGTTCTTGGTGATGTCAAAGCTGTTAATCTGCGTATGAAAAAACAAGCTCTCTTTTTGTTACACATGTTTCTTATCTTACTTGTTCGTCAAACAGCCTTAAGACAGTGTAACAATATTGTCCATAAAGTAAAATCAGGTACTGTTGTTGGAAGGAGATGGCACGTGGGTTGGCAATTACAGGGTAGAGTATTTTTGAGCCTCTTTAGTTTTTCTTGCTTGCTTTGTGCAACGACTAACGTCAACTTCAGGTCGGCTATTCGTACATGGCGGTTGGAATGATACCGGTCCTGTTGAGACGATAGCAATGTACAATATAGGTACTGTTTTATTCTAGCTGCTGTAGAGCAACACAGTTGTTTATGCCGTCTTTAAACAGCCACATCAACATGGGAGACAATAAAGTCGACTGGAAGTATACCATCGCCTAGACGTTGGCACGCATGTGTGCAAGACAGAACGAATGACACGGTATACATGCATGGTGGTTATGATGGCACAACATTAGCTGGTTTGCACACCTTTAATTCAGGTACCTTAAGGTTTTGTAGACTTACACTGACGCATGGTAGAGAAAGCTTGTTGGCAAAAGATACAATGTAAAGGTGTTCTACCACAAACGAGATGCAGGCAAGTCAATGTGAAGTAGTGCCGTGTTGTTTTTAAAAGTGTTTGTTGTAGACATAAGTTGATACAACTTGACGATAAACGACTACTTATGTGTGGCGGGTATGGCAATTTGAGCAACTCAGAAGTCTGTAATGCCGTGCATGTCCTTCATTTAGGTAATGATTTGTCACGTGATGAGATAGAATTTGCTAACTACAATGCAGATGATATGTCTTGGGATACGCTAGATGTTGAAGGTTGGATAAATTTACGTCGTAGTGGCCATACTATGTCACAGTTGAACGATCAGAATTGGCTTGTTTTTGGAGGTATACCTGGTTCTTCAAAATCAGTCGGTGAGATGAGAAGAACTGGTACTGGGAATCCTATTAACACCTCTGCTGTTTTTTCGGCAACGCAATAAAGCAAATTACTGGTTTAACTCTAGTTTCCATCCACCTAGTTAGGCCTACGAGAAAAAAGTGCAAGCATAGTAAGACAAGGATTAAAGTCGGCGTAAAAGTGAATAATATGTGCTATTTTCTGTTTATTGTGTTTTTGAATACGCTCATTGTTTAGTTTCTGTGCGTGGATATGGTCTAATAAAGTTCAATTCATCCTTGTTCAACTCTACACCCCATCCTGGTTTGTTAGGTAGTACAATGTAACCATCCTTTGGTACTACAACACGAAAAAAATGAGAACAAGGAAAGAAACAAGTTCAAAATAAAGAGTGTACCAGGTTCGTCTTTGAAAAGCTTTCCAAATAATGGTACTATCTTGTCAGCACCTGGGCTCATTACAAGGTACTCTGAAAGAGAAAATAAGTTTACGATCGTATCACACAAGTGAGTTGGTAAACAAAAAGAAAAAATAGCATACCAGCCATTGGACAGTTAGTAAAAGCGTATTGTAAGTGATACGAAAATACTGATGATCCATGTGGTATAACAGGTAAGTCCCAAGCACTTGCCATTGAAACAATCTTACGGGCCTATTAACACGTGTTAGAAAACTACATGTATTTTTTTTGAGATGTTTGAAAAAAAACCAATCAGTTTGGGAAGAGAAAGAGAAAGTACATCCTTACCTCAGTCAGACCACCAACCCAGTTTACATCAGGTTGGAGAAGATCACAGCATTTCTTTGATATTAGCTGTCTAAAACCATAGCGCGTATATTCATGTTCTCCACATGTGAGCATCATAACGCCACCAGTAGCACGCTATCTCGAGTTATTTTTTGAATTAACCTTGTGATGAGTATTTCTTACCCTAACTTCAGCATAACCTTCGTAATCATCTGGATGAAGAAACTCTTCAAACCAGTACACGTTATACTTTGCAATAGCCTTAATAAGGCGAATAGCATAAGGAACAGTGAGAGACATGTACACATCAATCATAATGCGGAACTCAGGTCCTACGCTTTCTCTGACCTCCTATATTCTCAAACATCAAAAGTTGAAGCTGAAAGTATATTTTTACGTACCTTGACACGTGCTACATTCATGTTGAATCCTTTCTCACCATCGTTAGGACCATAAGGAAGTGGAAACTTTGCAGCCTGGTGTGAACAAAACGAGTTAAGAATATTTCCATTGTACTAAAGCTTATCATTTTCTTGACCTCACCTTGAAGCCCATGTTCTTGGCCAAGAGTGGTTTAGCAGTTGTAGCGTAGACAGGAAGCTACAACAAAGTTAAGGATGTCAACTTTTTTAAAAGATTTTTTATAAGTTTGTTTACCTTGTCTGTGGTTTTGCCTCCTATCAGTGCGTACACAGGTTCACCTCTTAACTTTCCAAGAATATCCCATAATGCAAGATCAACAGCACTGATAGCATGTATTGTTAAGCCCTTTTAAAACGTCTGTCAGGACAAGTCATTAGAAAGTTCAAGGGAAAATTACCTTTCTTCCATATGGTAGGGTGGCACGGTACATCTAAGTAACAAGTCAGATGATTGCTACGACAAGCTTTACTGATGTGTAACCTGGTCCCATATCAACTCAATATTGCGTGGGTCTTTGCCTTCAACAAACCTGCTCAAATGTTTCTCTATAAAGGTAATTGTTTTTTAACTAACAGTTACAAAGCAAAAGGTTAAAGTCAAAGCGTAGACCATACCGATGATATAACATGCTGGTTCTCCGCCTATAACAATGTTATAAGTGAACAAAATAATTGGACAAACAAAGCAAAATAATCCAAAGACAAAAGTGGAAAAAAAAATAAATCACGTGCCAATACTAGTGCCAATACCAACGGTACCATTTTCAAGTTCTATTTCTACCACTACAGTCTCCAAAGCGTTTATACCCCATGTTGTCCTGTTAGCTTTGTATTTGACATAGGTCGACATAGGATTCGCGATTGCTTCACAAAAGGTTATCTACCAGTTAACGTGCTTCTCAAAAGATTTTCAAAAAAGCAAAAAACTTTTTTTACAATTTCCATAGCCCACACTAAAAGAAGCGTCCTATTAGCTTCTTACAACGAAGAAACAACTCAGGCGCCCCTACTTTATTGTGTTCTTAGACATTTAGTGTACGTCTCGGGCTACAATCCCGAAAGGAAGTGTCGCTATTGTTACTGTTAACGTACGTGTATCTACGATCCAATGTCCTTTTCCTTGGTTGTGGTAATCTGCTCCTGGCTCTTCTTTATCAAAAACAAAAGCACGAACCTCCTTAACGCGTTCTCCTTCGCGCCATACATCCTTTGGCTCCACTATTGGGTGAGAGTTCATTGTTGGTTAAAACTGTGGCGGTTTAAAGAATTTAACGCTTTTTTTTGACGTCTGAGTCAAGTTCAGTCTCCAACAACGCACAAGCGAACGCGCAAGCACTTGGAGTATTGGTAGGTGCAATTTAATGTTTACAGACCAAAATTCCAGTTATTCTTTAAAAAATGTTAAGCCAAAACGTTAGATTTATACTTGCTGTAGGTAGCACTTCCCGTTAACGTAGATATTTTGACGTGTTTTGTTTTAACTTACTCAAACAGTTTGTTCAAAAACCAAATGAAACATGACAAAATACTCAAAAGGCGGTGGTTCTACGCTGGATCTATCGTTTAGTGATACTGACTCTGATGATGAACTGCTCACGTACAATCCGTTCCCAAAGACTATTGAAGCCAATAAAAGCGCAGGGCCAGCAATAAAACTGCCAACAAAACGTAAACCGGCACCTCCATCCACAAAACTCAAAACCTCTTCTTCGTGGTTTACTAGAGAGTCGCGTAAGCGCAAGGCACCATCTAGCGAGAAGAAAAAAACCTACAAGCGGAAATTGACTAAAACTGCGTCAAAACCAACAAAAACGCTTGTTATTGTAAGTTCTGATGACGAAGATGAGGATTTCCCACCTGCAAAAAAAGTTTCAAAGCGTCCAACAAAGAAAAGAAAAGTCAGTCCAAAAGATGCCTCGAAACGCTCTTCAACAAAAATATTAGACTTTATGAAGGTATCAAAGAAACCAAATAATACAAGAGAAAAGCCCACAAAACGGTCAGGTATGATTAAAGCTCACTATCGCTGAGAAAACACGTGATTTTTTTTTGAACAACTGTTTTTTTTTAAGTTGGTTTTGACAATATGTTGATTTGGTTCTAGGTCTTTCTGTGCAGTCATTAAGGGATTGTAGCTTATCACAGGGATCTCAAGGATCTCAAAACTCTCAAAGTTCTCTGTCAGCGAGCCAACAAAGTTTATCACAACGCATATCCTTGAGCCAATCGAGTTCTCAGGAGTTGCGTAATTTTATGACATCCTCTGCTTCTCAATTACGCAATTCTCAGAAGATAGAGCGTACGAATACAAAGGCACAAAAATCTAGAAAAGGAGAAGATGCTCTTTGGATTGATAAATACGAACCAGCGACACTGGTACGAAACAGTCAATCGCTTGCTTAACAACTTTTTTTTTTTTTTGGCATTGACAAGCCCTTAGGATCAAGTTGCTGTACACAGCCGCAAGGTCAAGGAAGTAGAAGAAGCTTTAAGTAATGCATTTTCTCCATCAATATTCCATCGACCTCGGTACGTTGAAAGAAAATAAACAAAAGACAAAGGAGTTAGAGCTGATTGGTTTTTTTTTCTTTCAGGATTGTGTGTTTGATGGGTTCACCTGGGCAAGGGAAGTCCACTTGTCTAAAACTTGCAGCAAAGAGTGTAAATGCAGATATTGTACCATATATAACACCCACACAGATAAAGTTTGTAGTCATGGATAAAAACTATGAAGAAAAGTACGAACAAGACGAACGAGTTCATTCATCAGCTCAAGACGAAAAAGAAATATTTTAATGGTTTTTAGGGACATCATGTGGGAGAATAAGATGGCTTCCTTTAAAGATTTTGTCACGAGACACAAGTTCCCAGACTTAACAGATCCTAATCCAAGACCTAAGATACTACTAGTAGAGGTGCGTACAACTGGATTCCTCGCTGCCAACTTTTGTTGTTTTTATGAACCAATTTCTTGTTTATCCAAGACAGTAAGCTTCGTTACTTACACTTTTTTCAATATAGGAAATCCCATATCTTCATACTCAAGGACAGAAAGATGCTTTCAAGGATATCATGTTGAGTTACCTATATGAAAGTATGTTCTGATTTTCTTTCGAATCGAGTTGCAAAATCTATTTTTTAGTCATCATTTTATTGACACTTAGTAGGATCTCGTACAGTGCTAGTATTTGTAATGAGCGATGATGCTGATGTGTCTTTGTTACCTCAAAACTTGTTTCCAACGAATGAGCTGGACTCTTACAAAATCGTTCTTGTAAAGTATGTATTGTTATCTCTAAGTTCTTCTTTTACCAAATATTCTCCATTTTTATCTCACTGTGGTCCTATCTTAGGTTCAATCCAATTACTATAGTGAATACCGTCAAGGTATTACGTAATATCATAGCTGTACGTAGCTTTTTAAGCTGTATAATTCAAGTGCTTTTAAGGACAACACTTTAGTTTGTTTTTGACATATCTATTTTAGCGTGAGCGCTTGTCTGTGTCTGAGAGCGATCTACAAGGGATTGCAACAATGGCGGATGGCGATTTAAGGAATGCTATTTCAACACTCCAGATGCACTGTACAGGCAACTTGAATTGTTCTAGTAGCAGTACCAAATCACAGAGTAAAAAAGATAGAGGGTACTTACTTTACAACCAAAAACCAGGCCTTGTTTATGTTCCTCTGGTGCTAATTTTTTTTGTCTAGATCAATAGCAAGAGACAGGAAACTTTCAGTGTTTCATGGCGTGGGAAAGATTCTGTGTAACAAACGTGCGAATTTAATTCGAAATGCTTACTTTTTTTTCCAAGTTTTTGCCTTCTTTTTACTTTCTTGCTTTCTCCTATACCTTGTAACTTGAGTAATAAGGTGATGATAATGCTATGGTTACATCTAATACATCTGTACCACATTTGGATGAGTTCAGAAGATTACCTACAAAGTCAAACCCAGACGATGTGCTCGAACATACAGACACTTCTCCTACAAGGTACAAAAAAACAATTATTTGTTTTACTTTTATTTTCTCGGTTGACTAATACTGTTGCTAGATTCCTTGGTTTCTTGTTCTCGAATTATCCTACATTCTTTACAGACATAGAAGACCTCGCTAAAGCATCCGAGTGCCTCTCGGACTGTAATTATATGGCTTGTACGTGTTTACAACCAAGATCCTTCTTCTTTCATTCTAACACTGGGTTTTCCTTTCAGCTGAATTTGAAATGATGTCGTTGCGTCCAACAGCGACTAATATTGCTGCGCGAGGATTAATGTACCATAATAGACACCCTTCAAAGTACGTGACATGATAGAGATTCTAAAAATTACTCTCAAGTCAAATACGTCAACGAAAGTTGCTAACTTGTTTGGTTCTTAGGTTAACGTTTAAGGCATTGTATAAAGAAACGAACCAAAGGCGTGCCACATCAGAGAACATGGCGCTTATTAAGCATGTGTTCAAAGAGGAAATGTTTTACGGATTACATGAAGGCACAAGTGTTGTCTCATCTGAGATTGTTCCGTATCTGAGCAAGATTGCTTCTTCAATGTCTTTTGGAAGATCTCCTTTGACAGTTGCCCAGAGTCAGTTCTTTTCTGGTCTATGTGACTATGAAGACGCATTGAACAACACAGGAGTAAAAGGTATGTAATTTGCATGGTAGTGATCGTTTTTTTTTTGATTTTCTTTCAGGACAAGTATTGGAACGAAAGGGGATGAAGCAAGAAAGTAAGAAATCCTCTAAAATATCTAAGAAAGCACGTGATCTTGCAAAGAGACTTAAAGTTGAAACAAAGAAAAGAAGTGAGAATGAAGCTAGAGCTGAGATGGAGAAGTTACTTGAGGAAGATGACGTTGAAGAAGTCTCCTGGGATTTCTAATCTCGTTGTAGATGTGAATAAAAAAACAGTTTGTACATAAAGATCCATCCGTTGTTAATTTTTGGGCATATACACCTGATATAATGCACCTTGCAATCTATATGAAGAGAATGAGTGCAAAAGAGAGGCGGTTAAAGTGTGTAAGGTCGAACGTATCGCTAATTAGTCAAGTCCTTTCATGTTTTTAAAACTTTGCCGCCGGCAAAACGAATTCAATTGACTTCAACGACAAGTAAGAGTAACTTAGAAGAAACAATAACACCGTAGCAGCATGAGAGAAATCATTAGTATTCATATTGGTCAGGCTGGTTGCCAAACAGGTACGCTAAAGACAGAACTTAGCAGATTTTTTACCTCTTTTTTCATGTCGAGCGCTTACTCTATTGACCTTTGCTTGCGTCATACATAATTCACTCCGCGTTACCATTATACTCACCAATCTTATTTTTAAACTAGGCGAAGCATGCTGGGAGTTGTATTGTCAAGAGCACGCTATTAAGGTATCTTTTATTGAGCCCCTCCACGTCACAAAATTAATAACTCAAATAAATCATTTTGAAAAAAAAAAGCGACGTTTCCCAACTTCTCACGTGCCTTTTTGTTACGTCCTTACTAAAAAATCACGTGATAATGATTTTCTCACTCAAACAGTGTTTTTTTTTGGTATGTTGTTTCTGAAAATTAAATTCAATTCTAGCCTGATGGTACACGTAATGCAGAAGATGACGACATGTCTTTTGAAAGTTTTTTTAATGAGACTGAGCGTGGCAAATACGTACCACGTGCTGTCTTTGTTGGTACGTTTCATTTCTCACTTAGTTTTTAAATAAGAAAAAAGCGGATCTTTGTCGCTTTAACCCGAGGTTGTATTTTTTTTTGCGGAACTTCAGCAACCGGTTATTTCTTTTAATTTTTTGAAAAAAAGCCCTTTGATACTAATTATGTTTAAGACTTGGAGCCAAGTGTAGTCGACCAAGTGAAGAACGGTTCTCATGGTGAATTATACCATCCTAATCAAATGATCACAGGAAAGGTAAGATAAATTAATTATACTAGGCGTGAGGTACTGACGAATTAAAAAAAAAAATAGGAAGATGCAGCTAATAATTTTGCGCGGGTAAGATCAAAACGCTTTTATTTTTTTGGATTGTTATCTAATTATTTGGGATAGGGACACTACACAGTCGGCAAAGATCTTTTAGATAAAACCCTTAACGCCGTTCAAAAGTTAACTGAGCTTTGTGACGGTTTACAAGTAAGTGAACTTTGAAAACCGGAAGAAAAAAAAAAAAAAAGCTTACTTTTACCTCTTGTAGGGCTTCTTAATTTTCCACTCTGTTGGTGGCGGTACCGGTTCAGGACTCGGTTCTCTTCTTTTAGAACGTCTTTCAGGACAATTTGCTAAAAAATCTAAACTGGGTAGGCTATCTTAACCACCTAACGCTGTTGTCTTATTTTTTTGGTAGATTTTTGTATTTATCCTAGTCCTAATCTCTCAACCTCTGTTGTTGAACCTTACAACTCTATCCTATCCACACATGCCCTTCTTGAGCACACGGATGTAGCATTTATGCTGGATAACCAAGCTATCTACGGTATGTAGGCAACATTTAAGCAAAAGTTCGACACTTAACAACTTTATCGCGTTTGCTTCTCAAACTGACTCACCTGGGTAGATATTTGCAGGAAATCGCTTGGTATCCATGACCCAAGTTACAGAAACTTAAACAACATTGTAAGAAAATCACGTGATTTTCTTTTAGTTTTTATTTCATGGGTTTTATTTTTTGATTTTTCTATTCAGATTGCCCAAGTCATCTCTTCATTGACAACGTCTATTCGTTTCGCTGGATCATTGAATGTGGATATTAACGAGTTCCAAACAAACTTGGTCCCATACCCACGTATTCACTTCATCTTAACGTCTTATGCGCCAATCGTTAGCCCAAAGAAGGCCTTCCATGAGGTACGCTAGTTTGCCTTAACTTTTTTTTTGAGCAGATTTGTTTTTGGCTTTTTCTCTGAGTTTCTTAGTCTAATTGTTGAGTAGGATATGTCAGTTCGCGAAATTACTTCAAGTTGCTTTGATCCATGTAATATGATGTGCAAAGTAGACCCAACAAAAGGAAAATTCATGGTAAGTGAAAAACAAAAAAAACTGGACACCTCCTTGCTCACTTCTTACCTTCTTACATCCTTCTCATCCTATAATATTTAGGCTAACTGCTTGATGTACCGAGGACCAACTGCGCATAGAGATGTTCAAGCCGCAGTCGCCAGTATTAAAGCGAAAAAGTACGTTAAAGTTGAAAGAAACGTGATGGAAAATATCTAACACGCTTACTTTACAGGGATGTTCACTTTGTTGATTGGATGCCTACTGGATTCAAATGTGGTATAAATGATAGACCACCAAGTGTAGTGCCAGGCGGAGATCTAGCAAAGGTTCCACGTGCTGTACTACTATTGGCAAACACGACCGCAATCGCAGATACATTCGCTCGTCTCAACAAAAAATTTGATTTAATGTTCGCAAAACGCGCCTTTGTACGCTCAACAACCTTACTCTGTTGCATTTTATATCTAAATTATCACATTAGGTACATTGGTATGTCGGTGAAGGTATGGAAGAAAGCGAATTTGGAGAGGCTCGCGAGGATTTAGCTGCTCTTGAAGCGGTAAGTTCCGTTCACTTACAAAGTTTGTTTTTTTTTAAATTTTGGTGTAGGATTACCAAGAAGTAGCTGGTGATAATCCTGCTGATGTTGTTCTTGAAGAAGAGTTATACGATGATGAGTGAATGATATAAAAGTTTAATATTAGAGGTGTTGGTAAACACCGTTCGTTAAACAAAAAGTAATAAAATTGCAAACTTTTTTTCTTCACAATCTCACAGTCTTTTGCTCTTTTAAATACATTTTTGTTCATCTAACGTTGAATGCATTTATCATGAAAAAAAAGGTAACCTATGCCTTTGATAGTAATTTGCGAATAGAAAAGAAGTTTTCTGAGCACTTTCTTTTTTTGTGCAAGTTTTATAAAATTTAGTCGACGTTTTCTCGCATCTGATTGGTCAGATAAGTGGTTTCAGTCGTAAAAAGCAAATTAGGACACAAGCCTTACGAATTACTACGAGTGAAGAATGACTGGTAAAGGTGCTTTTTGTCGGGTTTTCCACTCGCTTTCGATTGAACTTTCCTTTTTTGATATCGCATCAACAACACTGTTGTACCGTCATGATTTCGCAGTTTGCGCATTTGGCACGATTTAATTCATCAATGATGGTGTCATAAAGGCACTCATGTTGAAAAGCGTCAAAAATGTTGTTGCTCATTTGCTCAAAAAGGAGCGAAAAGACGTGATGCCAACTATAGTTGTAAGGTCTAGGTGTCTTTACTCAATGGCTTGGTATAATATAAACTACGCGTAGTAATATTCTGACTTTACTGTACAACTTCATAGTACAAAAGTTGTAATATACGGTAGTGGGGAGGGTAAGTTATAACGTTAGAAAAGAAAAAAATGAGTTCGCGTAACCTCAAATACGGAATGAACACAAATCTACCTCTACACCCTTCTTCTTAATACTTTTGAACAGTGCAAGATGCGTAATAGTGCAATAGAGTAATTGGTTTTCTGTTTTCGCAATAGTACGCAATAGGCTCGCTCTACTTCGCAGTATCTCGTACGTGGCATAAACGGCGTAATTCCTACCTATTTTGCCTTGTAGAAATAACACAGAACAAATTTTGGCGTGTTTTCACTACTTATAAAATATACCACAAAACAGAGCGCTTAGGCGTATACTACACTATGAAATCAATAAAGTTTGCAGTTCGGTTTAAAAAAAATAAGTTCACCTGAACAGATTTCCTAATTAGTACTTCGAAGTACCATTACTATATAATCACAACACAACTCACAGCACCTCTTGCGATGTTTAAAGGTACGTACATGCATTACAAACACCTACATATACCAAACAGGCAATTTACTTATACTTCTCATTAGCAATCGTAATTTTGAGCGCGCTTTTTGTTGCAGTCGCCCTTGCTGGCAAGGATGGTTACTGCCAACATGGTGGTACATTCACACCAGATTTGAGCGGTATTTACCGCGTTGAAGACGCCACGTACGGAACAACTTAAAAAACCCGATTTTTTCTTTTTTGGCGAATGATACTCTTTGCTGATTACTCGCTTTAGTGATAGCCGCCCTGAACATATCTGTCTTCGCTTCGATGGTATCTTCGGTGATGGTAAAAAGGCTGTATTTTCTTGCAACTACCACGAAAATGGTAGACAACTTGCTGATACCCGTGTCTACTGGGAAGCAACAAACGATACTGGAGTAATGACCATTTTCGGTACAATCTACGGTGGTGTTGGTTCAAACAACGGTAACTCTGCTACTGCTTGGGATATTTCTCAAGCCAGACAATACGTACTCAACTACGTTATCGAGTTCCAGCGCGTTACACCAAGATCTGGTGGTTCAAGCGGTGGTAACCCTGTTACAGTTAACTGGGAGTCAACATCTGCTTCTGGTACATTCAAGGCAAAAATCAACAACACTCTCGAACAAATGTACGGCCCTAAACCCTTTCTGTCGCTGGATTTTTTTTTTCCCAATCTTCAACATTTTTATTTTGTGTTTTTTTTTGTTGCTTTCTGTTGTTTTTTCTTGAACTTATTTTTATCCTTCTAGTGTCTCATTCCAAGGTAAAAATCCAAACGAGCCTATTCGTAACTTTGCTCATGCTATTGGTACCGGTTACCGTGCTAATCTCACTCAATCATCTGTATGGGGATGGATTCAATCTGTTAACCCACCACAACCTGCTGGTGCAACAAGAGATTTGAACTTAATCGTAACATCTTGTGTCGACTACTGTGACCTTGGTGATGCTTTCTTCCCACAAGTTGCCGGAAAGTATCAATACAGTGCTCCAACGTACGTTGTCAAATAAGAGAGCTCAATTCCAGAAAAAATCTTTCAACCTTTTTCCTCGAAACATGTGTTTCTAACTCGTTTTTTAAAGCGCTGGCGCTGCTGTCCAATACTCAGGAAAGAATGACATGCAATTCACAAACGATCCTGCAACATCATGCGTCGGGTTCTATTACACTGGATTTTCTAATGATGTATCTGATACTCTTGTTGATGACGGCACTGGTGTCTTTAGGATACCTATTTCCGGCACCCAGTGTAGAGATATACCTACCATTGATAACCACACACTTACGTTGGATATCAATGATCCGGTTGCTATGGTTAATAACTTTTGGGATCACAGAGGAACATTTGATCCTAATCTTGTCTTGGGATCCTCACACTACATCGGTACGGTTTCTTGCTCTTCTTCTTCTTGTTTACTCCTACTCTTTTGTGGCTTATACTCACTCTTATTACCTCAGGTCAATGTATTCCAGAGACTGCAATTGAAAATCTCGGTGTCTCATGTGTTCCACAACAAGTATCTCCTCTCACATCTTTGTTTGACACAAACATTGATGCTGATCTAAGAGACGGTATTTTGACACTTGATATCGATGCTCCATGGGAAGAAACAATTATGCAAGATACTCACAACTTTGCTTTGAACACAACTGTTACATTCAAGCCTTACGTTGTTGAGAAGTACTCTACAATCCCAAGACCAGACACAAAGATTTGCAACTACACACCTCTCATCTCTACACACTACACAGTCAAAGAACCTGACTTTACACGTGACTGCAGATCAACATACAAAGCTCAATGGCCTGTCGCTGATCTTGTCGCTGACGGTTGTGCTACTCGTGTTTACTGTACCGAGAACAACCAACCTGAAGCCAGCCCTACCAACTCCGCCTGTGACCCAGATTTGTGTGCCTCCGGCACTTGCTTCAAAGTCTATGAATTCGAGTTCTCTGTTGACAGATTCTACAACGTATCTGCTCACACCCTCGGTGTTCAATCTATTCGTCTTGCTGGTGACGAACACAGAATCGTTCTCGTCACTCCTTGGATTCTCACTGGAGAAGTTACCGTCGATTACGTTGCTCCACCTGATGTACAATGGGCTGCTGTCATCCCACTCTTGAAGTACTCTCTTGACCCTCTATTTGACTCCAATGGTGACCTACAAGCTTCTGAAGGTTCTTGGTACGTAGCTCACTCCACAACAGCTTTTTTTTTTCAAATACTGTCCTTATTGTGTTACTTACACGTTTTGTACAGGGAATTTGAAGTTAAGACTGGTCTCCGCGCTCCTTTCGAGCTCGTTGAAGTTGGTGTTGGTAAACTCCAACGTCAATCCACTGGATCTCCTTTGGAAGTTGACTACGTCATTGAGAACACTTGTGATGGTCAATACAACGACTCCAACCCAACCACCACTTTGGGCGAACAAGTTTGCACACAAAGAATCCGTGTTTTCTTCGATGAGTGTGACATGCTCTCTACAAGATACTCATACATCTTCACCAACCTTCACTACACTTGTGATGCTGGTGCTCGTATCTTGTGGCCTGAATTCTGTGTCAACAACACGACCAGACCAGCTGAACTCAACGTCGATATTGTGGGTACCCAATCTTGCAATGACATCCGCGAAGAAGTCGTTGTCGGTGGTGTTGAACTAGCATCTTACGTATCTGACTGGTCTGATACCATCAAGACATACCTCTTTGGTACTGATGACATGAAACTCAGATTCGAAGTCAAAGCAACAAACCCAACAAACGTTGCTTGCGAAGGTGTCCCAGCTATTGATGACCTCGTCTTGACAAAATTCTCTGCCGGTGAAAGACTTTTGGTCACCGGTACACCTGCTCCTCTTGTTGAATACCCAACATCTGTATGCCAACGTGTTGTTGTACCACAAGGTGACTGCGACAAACCATGTGTATACTGCTGTATTGTCGACCCAACTGATGTTGATATCAACATTGGACCTAACGAGCCTGCTACATGGTGGACAATGCGTGAATCCATTGAAGTCCAATGGTCAGGTTTCACAAAGAAATCTGTCTTGGAGATCACCACTCCTGCTTCACAAGCAACATCTGCTTCCGCTGATGTCAGAATGCAAGCACCTACCTCTACTAGCGGTGTTTCATTCGTTCAACCATTATTCTTTTTGGTTGTTGCTCTTATTGCTCTATTGTTCTAATTGCTCTCTATTGTTCTAAGCGAACAAAATTTTCAAAAATGTCAAATAAAAAACAAAAATAAACCATTAAAAGCAAATCGACTCAATGTTTTATTCTTACCTCCTTTTCCTTTTCATTGCATCTTAATCCAGTTTGTCACAAACGTGACGAGGAAACAATACCTGACAGGATAAACCACGTGTTCGTGATCACCTTTTTAGGCATGTAATCATGTGTTGCAGCGAGGAGGACTCTAAATGCTGAAGCATAAATGTACACATTTTACCAAAGTTGATTTTGAATTAGCCTAACAAGCCCTTATGACCGTTTTAACTCAGAAATGGAAAAGCAAACAGGCAACTCACCTCTGAGAGTAGTTCTGACAGGGCCCTACAATGCTGGTACGTTAACATGTATATATCGCCCCAACACCTTTTCTGGCACTTGTACGTCATTTCAGTGTGCTCATGACGCGAAGGAAAGACTAGTTTGATGTATAGATTCGTTGATGGCACGAAAACGTTAAAAAAGCATTAAATAACGCCGTACGTTAGATAAATGGAATACAGACTACACTCCAAGTGTTCACGATTATGTACAGCACCGTTACAGGTATTTAAACCATCTTAATATTCATAGGTACCCAAATACCCCTTTTCAACAAAATACGGGCGACCAGTTGAGTTAGGTGCGAAATAAAAGTAAAACGGCTCGCACTAACACAAAATTCTTGGTGTTTAGACTTAGTTGACACTGCAGGACGGGAAGAGTATGATAGATTACGACCATTGTCTTACATTAACGCAGTACGTATTTGTTAATCGATACCAAAAATTATCACGTGCCATTTATCCCATAAAAGGCAATCATATTTTGACTTTGTTTGCTCATTACCGATGCCCTTTGTACTTTTCGGTTTGGTGGTTTTAGGTGTTGAGGTTTGTTAACTGTGTTGCTTATTTATTTAGGATGTGATGGTACTTGTTTTTGATCTAACCAGTAGACCAAGTTTTGATAAGATAGTAAATCAAGTACGCTAACTATTTTGTTGTTGGTTGTTTTTGTTCTTTATCTGATGGTGTTGTTAAGTTTTCTCCTGAAGCCCACCACCATACACCAGGTGTACCTATTTTAGTTATTGGTAATAAATTAGATATAAGAGATGATAAAAATGAGCATGTTTCTTTTCAACAAGGAAAACAATTAGCCGCTGCAATAGGTGTACGTCAACACATATCACCCGAAAATTATCATTAAATTCATAAAATAATAGGCACACAGTTATGTTGAAACAAGTGCAAAGAATAATTCAGGTGTACATGATGGCACGTGATCCAAAATCAAACTTTCCCTTTTTTGTGTGAAACGCACACAAAGTAAACAATGACTTACTTTATTGTAGCTTTCTATGAGGCAGCACTATTAGGTCTACAGTATAGAATGTTCCCTATTCGTAAGAGTTCTAGTAGTTGCTGTGTTATGTAAATAAATAAGAAAGTTAGAGAACTTCAAGGCGTATAGTTGTAGTAGAAAATACTTCTTAAACAATGTCGTGCAAAAAAGGGATCGCCACGTGTTTTTGAGTCGTAAACCTTGTACTGTTGCAAAAGGGCTTAAAAGTGATCACCCTACCTACAACTCGAATACTTGTCTCGTACTTCCAAAAAGCGCAAAACAGATAACTTCAATTGGGAGATATTAATTAGTGTCGACTGTGCTGTAAAGTAACAAAGTTCTTTATACATCAACCCATGCCAAGTACATTCACAATCTCCTGAGTCTTTGTAGGGGAAATTACGAGTTCGTCATATAGCTGAAGTGATGATGAAAAAAACCTTACAGAAACGAAGGTATGAATCAACATTATCTATAAATACACAGTTTGGATGAGTGTGGAGGCTTTAGGACGTATTTTAATAAACCAACGTTATATCACGTGACCGCATAAAAAACTTGTTTACGATTTTAATAGCTTTCGAATAACAACAGCAACAGCTCTTAAGAATGAAGCTTTTTGGGTGTTTTATCCTATTATTGGCATTATCAACTGCTCAATACACATACAAACTATCTTATACCTTTACAAACGAGCTTGGCTCTCTAGCACCTAATGAGGTGTATGAGGGATGGATTATAACAGGTGATGGCCCTGTATCTACCGGGAGATTTACTGGACAACTCAAGGGCACAATGATAACCATGCAGATTACTCTACAAGAGCGCTTACGCGGAAACAACTTTGTGTAAGTTAATCTCCTCTTTGTCGTTTATATCGTCATCATTTTTTTTTCGCCCACATGTAGACTAAAATATTAGCATGTTTTTTTCATCACGTGGGCTTTTTTTACCGACTATGGAAGCGTGGTTGAGCTTTGCGGGTTTTTTTATTCTCCGTCGACTAACAAACTTTTTTAGTCTGACCATCGAGCCGAGAGAAGACCCAGACCCAGCACCTTCTGTTCATAGATTAGTTTCGGGCTATTTCAACTCCGCTGGTACACGTGCTGTCGTAAATACAGATGCTTTTTGGGGAGAAGACTTCAGCGAAAACTTGCGTGGTCCTTTTTTCTTGGCTACACCAACATCTGCTGCAACTGATGATGATTGCCTCGGTATCTGGATTTTCAATGCTACAGCGCCAGTAGGCAATCCATACAGATCACTTTCTGTTCCAATCGCACCTTCTGGCTTCATATACGAGGGATGGGTTGTAGATCCATCTGGCGAGCCAAAGTCATTTGGTACATTCTCTGATCCTTCACTGCCTGATTCGGATGGTGCTGGACCTACTGCTGGTCCGCTAGACCCACCAGCATACCCAGGATCTGACTTTATTGATCCACCAATCAAGTACGTCACTTGTTTCTTTTTATAGTTGTTTGCATTGTTGTACTCATTTGGAGGTTTAGCTTGTGTAATGGATACAGTGTTGTTATTTCAGTTGAACCTTACCCAGATATGAATCCTGCGACACCATTTTTTTGGAAACCACTCGCTTCTCCAATAGGCACGTGATGCTGCTGTATTTGTAATCTCATTTTTCTTTTCAGATGGAAATGTTCTTGGTCCTCAAAACCCTCAATCCTTCGGTGTTGACAGAAGCATGATACCATACTTTGTTGTAGAAGCAGCTCGTCTTTCACCAGTTGATCTTTGCGTACAAGATTGCGTACAAGAGTACAATGATTGCATGTCTAGTGAGGCATGTGATAGTGAATATTATTGTCGTAGGGAGGCAAAGGCTTGCAAGCGTTCTTGCCACAGACCTAGATATCGTCCTCGCTACTACTATTAGTACAACGTTATTAATAAAGGACATCAACCTTTTAATCCTTTCATTGTACCATCTGTTTCCATCCACTGTACCTTGTTCTCGCCTTTACAATCATTAAAATTGTGGTAACTGTTGCTGTAATGTGCAAAGGCGTTTGGAATACATTTTGCACTTAAGCGGGACGTCGAGTGTTAGTGATAAACATCACAATGGTTTCATTAACTTCACTACTTCACACCTAGTATCAGATGCTCATGAAAGCATATTTTCAATCTTCATTAAGTAAGTGAGCCATTTGGCAATGCCTTTATCTGTAAAATGTTGACAAGTCTAAAAGGCACTTTCGTTCTTTACCAATACAAAAATTTGAAAAACAAAAAAAAAAAGGATGTGAAAGGTGATCGTGTCAATTGGTTGTAAGTCTTCGGGAAATCCCGAAGAGGAGGGAGGTAGGAGTCTTGAAAGGGCCACATAGCACCTCTCAAAGCTCGAATTTCGAAGTAAATTTCGTCGTAGTAAGTCATGCTCAAGTTAAGTCCGGTTTTCGCTGGTACAGCAACTGGAATAATAGTAAGTATTTATTTTGCGTATTGCCGATGGACCAACGGGACGTGTCATAGCATACTACCACTTGTGACATTGATGTCACAGCGAAAAAACTCGAAACCCAAGCTAAGAGATTGTGCATGGATGTCTTCTTTAAGACTCCTTTACACGAACACTCAGTACGTAGTAGAGTTATATATTTATGTAGAAGCATTTGAACTGCACCTATTTTCACTATCCATTAGTATTGTAGATCATAGCGGTATTTAAAGAAGCCAAACAGACTGAGAAAAAAAAAAGTGGTTGAAAGTTATGCTAGATTTCGCTTTTTTTGACGAAGCGAAAGGTTCTGTGAAATAGTGTTTTGGACAAAAATCACTGTGCGAAGCTGCCCCAATGTTGCTTTTTGAATACGCGTAACTATCTGTCCTTGCTTGTTCTGGTAGATAGACCTTCATTGCAGATAGCTCCGTGTAAGTTCGCGCCAAAATATTTACAAGCTGATTTGCTTTCTTTGGTTTATGTCGCAGAGTACTCCGCCTATTGAAAAAGTATTTGTAAAAGGCGCACAGAAAAAGCTCCAGTAGTAAATGATGACAATTAGTCCATTACGATATGCCTTTGCGCCACACGCGGTAGCGGTATGAGACGAAAGAATGAAGATAGAAGGAAAGAAAACTGTATCGTATGAACTCCAGAAAGTGCTTTTAAACTTCATCGGTAGTGTGTCAGTAAGATAAATTGGATGAACACCGACAAGTGCTTTTAGCCCTTCATCTGCAATTTCAGTATGACAAAGCATGAACGCCAGCAGTACCTGGTGATACTATCAGAATGTTTGCCAGCAACTTTGGTTTTTGTATGTTGTGGAGCACTACCATGTTTTAAAAGCGCTTTTGCTCTTTCAACAGTCAAGTGTGTAACACCATAATATCCAATAATGTCATGAATGATAGAAGCAAGGAGAAGACATGTTTGACAAGCACTTTTCTCGTTTGTTATTAAAAATGAGCTAAAATCTCTGTAACTACAACATGCACATTTTCGCAAGCTCACTAGTAATATCAAAATATCATACGAGTGTTTTAACAATGTGCCGGACTATCTAGAACTCTAGGTATCGACATGGAATATATTTATTTGATACTTACTATTTTACTCTAGTGCCATTAACAAAATGCATATGAGAGGCCTGTTGCCCATCTTTATACCAATGTTTGTACTCTCCATCTAAACAACCATAGGCAAAGTTTTTCTGGACGAACAGTTGCCCTTGTTCATACCATTGTTTGTGTTCTCCGTGAAACTCTCCATTACAGTATTTGGCATGTATCTCCAGCTGACCGTTGTCCAACCAGCGCTTGTACTCCTTCTAGTTTCCCATTGACATAATGCATCTTCTCATACAATTGCCCATTCCCTCCCTCAGACCACTTATTATATTATACACTGTATCCAGTAGACCATTTCCAAACCAATATTTGCGAACTCTTCTGTTCAACATTCGTAAATACATTTTTTGAAGAGTGTACCATTTTCACACTCTCCTTCCCTGTATCATTCACAAAAGTGCACTGAACATATAATCTATCACCTACCCATCGTTTGCCCATTGCGCTTACCATGATTCCATTGTTGCGTAGCACGTGCTTGTTTCCATTTGCCATGCTTTTCCATATGTTGATCAAACCTTTGTTGCCAAGGCGTTTCTTTTGATCGTAATGGCCACCTTGTATATATTTAAAAATCGCATATCAACAATATCAAGCTGTAACTCAATGGGAAGGTGTACAAATGACAATTCTCCGATTTGGAGCCATTTAACTATTAGATATTGTTGGCAAATGTGGTGACGATTTAGCGCTTGTTACACCCCATACCTTGCTTCTGACTGCCATTTTCTCATTCAAAGTGAACAAGCTTTAATCGCACCCAGCCGGTTTCGACTTTTGATATGTCAAATGTAGGGATATCTGGAGTGATGTACGAAATGGTTCAACATGTAAAAAGCAAGAGAACGGGAAAGTAGTATTGTCGATACTTCTACCGCGCACGCAGCCGTAAGAGGCTTCGTTTAAGCGCCCTTCCAAGTAACGGTTTGAACGATATTGACTCCACGTTTGCTCAATCTGCAATTTTTGGTGTTTTGTTGTCTTACCAAATAAAAAGCACGTGACTAAATAAAAGGGAGTTTGCTTCAAATTTGGATGATAGTATAGATGCCTCTATGGCTGCACCACGCTCTACAAAATCACACAGATGTGCGCTACAAGTAAAAAAGCTAAACAGGCCTAAAAAATGCGAAGCTTGTTCAGATATCATCTGTAAGTATCATTCGAACAAAAATTTGAAGTGTTCGAAACAAAAAAAAAAAATTGTTTTGAATTTTTTTTTCTCCTTTACACTAATACTTGACGACGTAAGTACAACATAATATACTAACTATAATATAAGGGTCTTTCAGTAAAGTATTACATTGTTCTGGTACGCTTTCTCAAAGTCAGTTTTTTCCTTTTTTCGGTTTTTTTCGAAAAAAAAACAAACATGTAACGATTATTTCCAAGCTTGTGGCTTTTTGGCACATAAGCGATGTTACAAATTAGCACAGAGAAGATGCTGTCCTGGTATAACATCAAAATTGGCGAACCGAGTTTCTCCTCTGATGACCGGGATAAACAGTAAGCTAGGAAAGATAGCATCAAATACTGGTCTTACAACCGGGGTAAGACAAACCTCTTTTGGCAATTTATCCGACCACTATGTTTTCACAACATCTCCCTACAGTTTTTTTTGTAAAAAACGTTCACGTGATTTAGTCTCAGACGCTAAAACTTTTTTTTTTATAGGCACTAAAATTATTTGCTGTATCTCCTTTCAACGACCAAGTGTACATTGCTGTCGACTCTAAAATAAAAGTACACACTGTGGATAGGATTGTTGGATGTATGAACCCTTTCTCATCACTTCATGGTACACGGGTACGTACACAAGTCAGTGTTTTTGACATAAGTGGACAACTCGGATTTTTTTTATTTTCCTTTTGGCTGTCACTTTATGGTAAACTTTCCTTTTTACTCTTGGTCGCCACGTGCCCTTTTATTTCGTTTTTAGTAACATTTTGGCGTTTTAGGCTAAAATACGTGATATCACAACCGCTGAGACTAGTGATGACGAGGCAATTCTAGCTGTGGCTACCGATACTGGATGTGCTGTGTATAATATAAGAAACTTGTTAGAAGTTAGATATTTGCAGTACGTTCAGATATTTTTGTGGTTTTTTGTTTTTTGTGTTTTCGAAGGCTAGTTTTCTTACTCACTTACTTGAACAGCCATTCAAAACCTCTTTATCGAGTGGAAGCTACAGAAAATTATATTGCCTGCTCGGACGGAAATTTCAATATTGTAGTTTGGAGCAATGAAGGGAATGGTACTTTGCCTTGTTTTCGAGATTTTTTTTTTTGCTCAAATCCGGTTTCCTATAGGTTCTTTCGTTTTAACAGATATGAACGCTTTCACTTGTTCTATAAGTACGTCTTTTTTATTAAATAGAGTATTTGGTTTTTTTTTCATTGTATGGCGCAATATTCCTTGTATTTAGGAGACGATAGTACTGACTAAGATGGTTTTTTTGAATAGGTATTAGCGAAGCTTCTAGCGAATTGATGGCAATCAACAAAAAAGGCCTAATTAAAGTATGGGATGTTGGACCAATGCGAGAGGTAGTATACTCGGATAATAAAGAATTATCAACCGGGTATGTGAACTAGACCAAGGTTGGCTTGGCCATAGTTATCGGAAGTTAATTTTTCTTTTCACTTTTCATTTTCCCAATCTAAAAGTGCTCTAAAGTACCATCACGTGCCTCGTTTTAACTCTTTATTTCTTTAGCGCTTGGAATTGTGTATTTGTTGATAAAGATATATTCCTCGTTAATGAAGCATCTCAAGTAACACTCTTTGTTCGCGTGGTACGGGATACACTTAATACCCCTTTCATATCACGTGATATCGTACAATTTTATTCGATTTTTTGGATACTTTAGATTTTTTGGATTATCTGGTTCCACCAGAACAAGTAATAGTGTTGTGTGACTTTTGTGGTAGGCACGAAATGAAATTGTTCGAGCTGGGAGTTATACTGTAACGCGGTTGACACCTGTAGATATTGAGGCATCCTCGAGTAGTATTGGATCTGGTATGATTTTTTTAACCTACATACCAAGCTTGACAAGTTTTCTTGTTGGTCACGCGGACGTACGTTTTTTTTTGTGTTCGTCAATGTTAAAATTTTATTTTGAGAACACTCTCGTAAGACGTAAAATATTCGTTAATGTAAAGAACGTCGCTTCTTGCCGATATTTTTTATTTTAAAGATGATTTGTTATTTTTACTTTGTATCTTTTGGGACTGTTTGAACTCACTTTAATCTAGTCTGGTTTTATTGAAGTTGTTCAAGTAAGTATCACAATAAACGGCGCATATGAGTTCAAAAAGACATGTGAGCTAGGCGATGGCACAGTAAAAATAAGAGGTAAGTTATAGTTTGTTTAACTGAACAAGTGTAGTGTAACAGAAAAACTTTTTATGACACATTGCTTTTTCTCTTTTGTATCTAAATTTATCATTAGGCGTGGATTGGACTGTCATTGATACAACATGTTTTATATACACATTAACAGGTACGTAGAAAAGTTACTCACACAACACCGAATCTATTTTTATTTGCTCTGCGAACACAAAGTTATTTTTTGATGCATAACCCTTGCTTCCTTTTGTTCACTGACATTTTAGATGACTTGGAAGTACATTGCTGTTTGTTGGATGTACCAGCGTTCAAGCAAGAGCTACTTATATCTCCTTTATTCAAAAACAAAAGACGAACAATAACATTTCCAAGCAACAGAGATGATGCACCAAGTAACAAAAATAAATCTGATAAATCAACAAAAGTTCCAAAATTCACATGGAATAAAGGAACAACAAACTTTAGCAAAAGTTATGACAAAGGACTATCGTCAAAGATAAACAAAACACTGGATTTAAGGCGAAGTAATAGTATGCAAAACATGAGCAAGGACTTCGAAGAAGACACGTTGACTGGAATCAGCGATGATGAAGTCTCTCAGGGCAAAGATGGTAAGTCAATGCAACATGTCAAATTTCTTTCTGATTTTTTCATTAGAGAGCTCAGAGAGGTCAGCCGCTACCACAGGCTCTTGGAGATCAAAGTCTCCGAGAAGACGATCTAAGTCACCTAGAAGAAGATCAAAATCACCTAAACCGAGGTTGGGACCCCCAATGCTTGGATCACCTCAAACGACAAGGACAACAGCGAGTTCACCCAAAAACGTGATTTATATTACAAAACAAAAAACTGGAAGAAAAAAAACTACCCGGGCTGGTGTGGATTCTTCTGGATGGGTCACAGGCAATGTCTCTGAACAAAATCCCATCAATGTTGATAATATGGAGTCTCTCATACGTATCTCTTTGGTGCGATCTACAGACTCTGTTCAAGTTAAACAAGAGAGCGTCAGTGCAAGCGAAGAAGATGAACAGCCAAACACTTCCGAAAAAGATAGTGCCAGCGATAGTGGCACATCACCGTTTGCGAATATCATTATCAAAGAACCTGTATATCGTAAGAAAGCAGAGAAAAGATCTACAGCAATACGAATACTGGATGAACAGTTCGACCAACTGAAAAAGGTACGCCGATCCGGATCTTTTTTTTTTTGATCATATTTTTAAATCTTTTGTGAACCTGGCTCACGCGATTTGTTGATCTTTTCTTTCGTTTAGGAATCACTGGCTGTTTTTGAAATGAAACCAGCACTTCCTGATTTTGAGGATACTTCATTTTCTGTACACGAACCAAAAGAATTTGGTGCGGAATAATGAAGATGATTATTAAAAAAAAAAAATCGGCGCGAAACAATTTTTTATTTTTTTTTACCTGAACAAAAGAGGCTGCCCATTTTTTCCCCTTTTCGTCTTGGAGCCTCATCCTTATACCTGCGTTTACAAGCCAATTGTACTTATATTAAACATATCAAACAAAGAAATCAGGCCACTTCTCATTATTTTATTTTTAACACGTTATCACGTGCTAGAAACAAGACATTGACGCGAATACAAGTTCCTAAAACTAGCTCACTTTTTATAGCGCGATAATACGCTATTTAATCATACGTCACGTCGTTTCTTTCATCGCACTGACACGGTGTTTGACGCGAGTGCGTGTCAGATGCACCTTTTTTTGAACTATTGTGAAAAAAAGCGTGAAATTGGCAGTACATGAGTAGTGTAGTTTAGGTAGGCTAACGACTAGTCATACTGAATTGTAAACCGAAAGAATACGTTTGAGCGAACTTAATGGACTGGTTTGTAAAGCTCAAAGCTGCACGTGGCTTAAATAAAAGCGCCATGGCAACGGATACTGCCACGCCTATGATTAGGTATGGAGAAGACTCAATATCGGGCGGCGAAGAAGAATCTGTAGATATTAAACCAATAGACACTATTATTAACAATGAAGAGACTTCTGAAGTATCTTCGGGACCTCCACCAACCGAATTGCCACCAGTACCTCCAGCACCTGTTAAACAGGCAGTAAGACCTGGAAGAGCTCTAACAAACCTATACAATGCGCCTACAAATATTCCAGAGAAGAAAGAGCCACTACGAAATATATACGGAGGTAAGCAACCGTCTATCAAAAATCACGTAAAAAAAAACCAAAAGCCAAATAATTTTTTTTTTGCCTTTTGCAAAACCGCCACGTGTTGAGAAACGTTTTTAGGATTACCAATGCCAAAACCACCAAAATATCTTGAAACAGAGGAAAGTTTCCAATCAGTACATAGAGCACCTGGTATGAGATTTATTAAATCAAAGGTACCATTCAATCTCGTTTTGGCCTCGATTACGGACATTGTAGTATTTTTTTTTTTTTCATGAACTAGAATTTCTGTTTCAGTACAAGCCCTTTTATTCATGAGTAATTAACTCAAATAGTGGACTTCTAATGAAGCTAATATTGAGCAATCTGATGTAAGACGTAATACAGTTGGCGAAGTACTACCAAGAAGATCAACGTACGCACTTCAATCGCATCTATGTCCAAAAACACAAAGAAATCAGAACGCCACAATTATTCCTTTTTGTCTTTAAGGTGATTGCTCACGTTTGTTGTATTTTAGAAGCAGTTCCGTGCATAGGGCGCAATTGAGTGGAGAAGAATCAGATTCTTCTACAACGTCATCAACATCTTCATCAGGCGAGACTGAAGACGAGGAAGTTTGCAGTACCTCAACTGTTACAGCAAGGTTGCCTCCTAAGCCACTTCCAAAACGTTTACCAAAGCCTTTACCAAAAAAACCACAACCAAAAGAACCACGTGATGATATTCGTGGAAGAACACAGAGTGCAATACTTATACAAAGAAGAAGTTCAAGGAGTAATATTGAAAGAAGAACAGAAGTCAAGATAGAAATAGCAGAACGACATAGACGCTCAGGAAATGCTGGAAAAAATCCAACAACTCGTGGTTTATCACGTGTTAATTTATTAAAACCAAGGTACGCAATAATACCTCATAGAGCGCTGCATTTTAGGATATTTTATCTCTTTGTAAAGATTTTAAAGAACTTCCCCTTTCTGGCACGTGTTCGTCTTATAATTATTATTTAGAGCAGGACCTTCTGGCGAACCTATGATGGGCGATTCTGATGATTGGGATGGAACCGAAGTTGATGAAGAATTCCGAAAAAAAAATAGAAGACCTGGACCAAGATTGGATAGAGCAAGTTCTCCAAATGCCACAAGGTCATCTCAGAGTCTAAGGAGAGGTAAAACAGATGGAAAGATAAGCAATAGAGACTTTTTAAGTGTTACTTTACTTCCAAAGTCAACTGATGATAATCAAGTGCGCAATCTTTTTTTTCGTTTTTTTTCTTTTTGCCTTATTAATTTTTATTCAGAGCTCGTTTCAGTATTCTCCCAATCACAGGCGTGTATTGGATTTTTCGAGAGGTGGTAGCGATGCAAAAGCTTTCTTGCAACATATGTGGAAGATCGCAAAGAACAGACAGTATAAAGGTGTTGTATATAGAAGCACTTTTCTCGGTAGGTTCAAAATTATTTTCTCAACGTCTCTATTTCCTTCTTCAGTGCTTTGTTGACGTCAAAAGGCAGGGAAGCATATGAGTGGCTAAACCACCGATGTTCTAGTGTAAATTCAAGGGATCAAGCTACACATTTTGGACAAGCACTATTAACAAGGTATGTCACGTGAAAAAAAATAAAGACAATAATTGTTGCGATTTAGAGGATATTTCACACGAATTATGGGTGCTCCAATATTTAAAGAAAAGGCATTCTACCACTTGACAAGTCAGAGAATGGTGCGTGTTTAACCATGAGCCAATTTCAATTTATTTAATATGGTAACAAATGCGTAGACACGAGAAACGTTGTTAAAGAACGTGAATGGTTCAAAGTTTAAGAGAATGTTGGATAAATTATGCCAAGCTGTAAAAAGAAAATCATTTCTTGTGCGTGGCACATGGTATCATGGTTGTGTAGAAGGTTCTGATGTAGTTAATTGGTTATCCGGACATGTTAGTTCTACATCAAGAGAACAAGTCATAGAAATAGGACAAGTAAGAAATAACTATCAAATCAACATTAGAAAAAACTAATTTTAACTTATTTTTTAGATTATTTTGAACCAACGCATCTTCCGCTCGATAGACAATGAACATGAATTCAAAGATGATAAAACATTGTATCAATTTTCAGGAGAGTATGCTGGTAAGAATCTAATAACATCAGAAGGCTTCAAACTATTCTATCGCACGTGGAAGGTAAAACAGAAGAAAAAAAAAACCCATTAATTATCACGTGCTAATTTCACTTTCACGCCACTAACACGTGTTTTTTTTTTTTGTAGCCTACCAAAGGACAAAAACTAAAGGCTGTCGCTCTTTATGTACACGGTCTTGGTTTGCATTGTTGTAGAGTGTCGGGAGTAGCAAAGACGCTTGCGGAGTACGGGATTATGGTTTTCGGATATGATCAAGTTGGTTTTGGCTTCTCTGGAGGCAGAAGGACATATGCACCTCGATTTGATAACTTTGTTAATGATGTTAATGATGCACGTGAAATTCTAGAATACTTGCTGTTCAAAAATATTTTACTGCACCACGTCAATTTTACGAGCTGCCACATCATGTTGAACGTTTTCTTCATTCTGATTTTTGATAGATGGTGTTACCACTTATAAGACAATCTCAAGAGGCTTCGAAACTCCCATTGTTTATTATTGGCGCACAGTATGGCGCATTATTGGCTTTGTCTGTAGCTTTCAGACATCGATTTATTTATCTATTAAAGGTACCGAACAGTAAATAACATAAACAAAAAATCGCATTTCCACAGAAAAAAAAACCGAAAAACACAATGAGCAACAGCTCTTTTTTTTTCATATTATTTCCTGCCTTCATCAGGACGGGATTTATTTCCAGTTTGAAAGGAGTTTTTGTTTGTTTGGATGTACTGCAGAGTCGGAAAAAAGCCCCGGAAAAAAAGATTAATTTTTTTTTACAATAGGGGATTATATGTATATCTCCCTTGCTGGAGCTTCATGGTAATAAACCGGAGCCAATCCTAAACAAATTGAAACATTTGGGTGCACTAGACTCAGTGATAAATACTCAAAGTCCAAAACATCTTTGCGAGGAGATTCCGGGACTAGGTAAGACGCTCCCCTATCCTTAATAAAAAAAAAAAAAGAAAAAGCAGATTGTGAATTGAAATTCATCCTTTTTTTAGCGGAGGCTATATGCGATAGTGCCGATCTCATGGCTCATCCCATGCTGGTTTTTCATGATCCTAAGGATAACATATGTGATTATGAGGCCACAAAATCATTTGTGGATAATATCCGGAGTGAGGATAAGACGCTAGTGGACATCAAAGTACGTCACGTCAATCCTATTCTTGTTTCCAATGACATCGAGTTTGTGTTTCTTCTTACCTTTTGTACAGGGTCATGGGTTTGAGATGAGAAGTAATGTTGTAGAGCGTATCGGTGAATGGATTTCAGATCGATCACAACGTGCTATTCCCGAAGAACAGTCATAACTAGTTTTTTTTTTGTAAAATACCAATCCGGGAAAAAAAAAGAGAAATAAAAAAGATCATTACAGTTTTTGAGTGACTCCACGTGTTTAATTGCGTAATCTTCACGAAAGACAATATGTTTAACATAAAGGGTTTGTCAAGAATAATTAATGATCATTTGAATGCGCAATACAGTGTTTTTGAGAGTACTGCAATGCTATGTCGAACGGGCTTAGTAGAAGTCTAAAAAGCGGTTTATTTCTTTGGCTTTAACCCAATTGAACTATGCTCCCTCCAGCGTGAAGACCCTCTGTAACCACCCACAATTTCATGTGTATATCACAAATTCCTTGGTTTCCCGCGAGGAGTTGTCGTGTTTGAACCATTTTTGACGCGCAATGTTGTTTAGTATTTAACAAACAATGTTTTAAGCAAGGAACCTTCCATAACATACGCCTCTTCGTACCATGTGGTCGCGGTTATAATAACCGTTTAATATTAGGATGCACATCCGTTATTTTAGGAATTTATGCCTTATACAGCGTCGAACCGCGCCCACGAAGCCTATACCATTTTCCTCGCTTGAGAACTTTAACTTCACTTACACCGAACAACACAAACCATGTACTGCATAATCCACAAATATAGGAGTTTCTCGTACTTACAATGGTTCTATTAGAAGGAATAAATCACGTGAGACCCAAAAAGCCTATATCCAAATCACAAACTTGACCTAAAAACTTTGGACCTAATATTTCGAATATCCGAAAATAAACTTCTGTACTTCGTGCTTTTACGTCTATTTATGAACTATCCGCTATTAACAACACTATAAAACTATTATTGCGTTAAGATGTTGTTACATTGCTTCATGTAACTTACGATTACTGCAGTCGTTCCAAAAGCCCGGGATAGATCACAACTCAAAAAGTTTCATAAATTCAAACATCTCCCCTTGATAACACCTTCTCAACAACAAAAACAGATGTATTCAAACACACAGCGCACCGCTTACCTGCTGGGCGTAGTTGTAACCTTAGTTCTTACAGTTTCGTTCGCTTCAGCCCAAACGACTTGTACTGGAGAATACATGTCTATTAGAACGTTTGATGGCACATGCAATAACTTAGCTAATGTCGATGCTGGCTCCGCGGATTCTATAATGATACGTGGAAGAGAAGGCTTCGCTTACGCTGATACAACCGCCCCATTCAAAACAGGTGTTCAAGCGGATAGACCCAACCTACGTGAAGTATCAAACAGGATATTGAAGGCTCCTACGTCTCCAAAAGATAGAAAAACGTGCAATCGTTTATCTCTTTTTCACTCCATGTTTGGACAATTTCTAACACATGACATGTCCTTGGTACGTAGAATGATATCATTGAATACTTTTTTTGTTTTGATGGCGGCACAAACATTATAAAAAAAAGTAACTATACCTTTTTTTGCAAGCTTTTTTTGATTCGTCTTTGTGTACACATTTTAACTTTTTCCTTTCTTTAGGGTCCTCAAGTTCCGTTGGGATTAACACCAGAGGAAGGCATAGATATATTTACTGTACCTATTGAAGCCGATGACCCATTTCTGTTTTTCCGTACGTACCGCGAAGTTTTATTCTTTTTTGAAAATACTTTTTGAGTGATCGTTCAACACGTGTTCTTTTTTCGCGTGTCGCAAAGTTTAAATCAGCCTGTTTTTTTGATTTTAACTAATGATATAATAGCTTTCCCTCCTTTCTCTCCAAAAGCGTTCGCAAGCCCTATTATCCGTGGAGGACAGTCAGAAAACGAGATTATCAATGGAGTAAAACAGATTAAAAACGACCAAACTTCTTTCCTTGATATGTCCACGCTCTACTGGCGCGAAGAGGCAAACATGAACAAGTTCAGAACATGTACGTGATAAACTAAAGCGGAAAAATCAACATCGCTTTAATTTTGAAAACCAACAATGACAAGTTTTGCCACGTGCACTAACCGATGTATTACTTCGGAAAAAAAAATAGTTTGTGTTTCTTACTTTCTTTGTTCACTAGTCAGTGGAGGACAACTTATACTTGACGACTACACATTTACTAGCACATACAATGGAGCAAACGAAGATGATTTGTTTTCAGACCCTGAGATTCGTACAGTTAAGGATTCACTTCCAAACTTTAATGAAACTGGTACGCCCCTTTTATCCTGAAAATAAAAAAATTTTAATGTACATTTTAGGTACACCAATCGACTTTGTGATTCATATCCAAGATCCACCAGCAGAAGTTTTCACTAGCGGTGACGAAAGAACATCAGAAAACATGGCGCTTGGATCTACACATTTCCTTTTCTACAAAGAGCATAACAACTGCGCTAAAGATCTTGCACTTTTGGTAAGTTTGGGGGTTTTTTTTTATTCATCGTTTTACTTCAACAAGCCATTAACCTTTCCAATAGCACCCAACTTGGACTGATGAACAACTCTTCCAAAAAGCAAGGATTATCAATACGGCTCAGTACCAACACATTATAATCGATGAATGGCTTCCTCTTCTTGTAGGCGACCTTCAAGTACAAAAATACTTAGGGTACGTAACAAAACAGGATATTCTATCACGTGATGGTCTTATTATTTTCCTAACTTTACTTTCTTAGACCTTACACTGGATACGACAGCAATGTTGACCCAACAACATCTACATTGTTTGCAAATTCTGCAGCGCGTTATGGACACTCCACTGTCATTAATAACTTCCCTCTATATGATCAATGTGCTGCACCTGATCCAACAGGGGGATGGGGAGGTTTTATCATTCAATCCACTCAAAACGGAGGCACTACCAGTCCATTGCGTATTGTACGTTTCGGAAAAGCCAAAAGAAAACCCTTTTTTTTTGATAGTATATTGTATTGCTGACACTTTTTACAGCTCATGGGTTCAGGCAGTAACGCTGAAATCATAAAATCTATGATCTACACACCAATGGAAGATATCGATCACTTGATCATATCAACAATGCGTAACATTAATATTGCTTCACCATTCTTAACTGGTATCGGTACGTGTCCAACAAACCACCTCCATGTCGAGCATACTTTGCTAACTTCTGGGTTTTTTTAGATATCCCTTTGCTCAACATGGGACGTTCTCGTGAGAATGGTGTACCTGACTTTAGCGCTGTATACGAAGCATGGAATGGTCTATTTTCTGGTGCTAAATCACTATACGATGCATGCTCATCTACTTCATCTTCATCTGGTACTGATGACATTGCTTGCTTCACATCATGGATGCAAGATTATGATGACATTCCAGACTTTGCAACAGAAGTTCAAGACGTACGCAACCAAATCACGTTCTTCTATTTGTTGCAGTGACACTCACTTCTTTTCAGGTTTACCAGAAGCTTATACGTTTGGATACTTGGTTCGCATTCCTTGCTGAACGTAAAGAAATCGGATCTAATATTGGACGTACTTTATCACGTGTTATCATTGACGAACTCAGAAGAAAACGTGCAGGTGATAGATTCTGGTATGAGAACTTACCAAATCTACCTAACTTGTCATGGACTGGTGAGCCACCACTCACAACCCGTACGTATCCGAACTAGACATCAGTTTAATCAAAAAAAGCCAGTAGCTAACTGTAGTCTTTTAGAAGAACTCGCTGCTGTTAAGGCAAAGTCAATGAAAGATGTATTGCAACGCAGTTTCCCAGATATAGAATCTCAACCGGAACCATTCGTTGCACCAGTAGACCCACAAGCATTCTTTGCATCAACTTGTGCAACTGTAGCAAGATTCAGACTTATTGACAGAGATAACACCGTAACTATAAAGGCAGCGTTATACAACGGCAACACAATCAATTTGGACGAATTCCCTACAATATCAAAGGGCATTGAGGTAGATATCACTGGAGCTGCTGCGTCTGTTAAATTCGAAATCACTGGACCAGGTTTCACAAGAACAATGTAAGTCACCGCTAAACAAACCTCTCAACATTTACTTTTTACTAAATACTCTGCTTTAGTGTTACTGGTATTCCTGCAAGCATTCCATTATCAGCTCTTACACCATCAAGCTGTCATCCTTTCACTCTTAACAACGATGTTACAATCAAAGCAACAACATACTCTCAAGCTGGCGCTACAGGCACAGCAGGAAAACCTTTTGAACGTACTGTTACTATTGTTGGATCATCAACATTCGCTGTAACTGGATTCAAAATATGGAACTCTGCAACAAATCTCCCTGTCGTTGACCTATGTGATGGAGATACAGTTTCCCTCTCGGGTCTTGGTTTAACAGAGTACTCTATTGAAGCTGTTGCAACAGGTACTTAAGACGAAAAAAAAAACACAAAATCACTGTTGGCTCAACTCACAAAGACAATTTCGTACTTACTATTGTTCTCCCTCAGGTGAAGAATCAGTTGTCTTTTACTTAAACTCTGCGGAAGAACGTACAGAAAACGTTGCAGGATACTTCATAGCCGGTGATAGTAGCGGTGATGTTCATCCATTCTCTACAACAACTCCTGGTACTTACACTATACTGGCTGTCCCTTATGATGCCGACTCAGCTGGTGGTAACAGTGGTACCCCTTCTGAAATAACATTCACGCTTCAAGCTTAAGCATTTGTTAATTTACATGACCACTTTGTACATATAACCAAAAAGTATATAATTGTAGCATTAAAAAACAAAGTAAATAAATTTCAACTTCTGTACCACTGCATCCTATATATCACTGTTCAAAGATAATTAAGCGTAGATCTTAAAGACTGCGAAGTGTTTTGAGATTTAAACTGAGCACTTGTGAAACTACTTTAATTAGTGACATGTGCCGTAAATACTTGTTGTATAGGTACGGACATGTTGCACTTTACCTAGGGAACCTTTTGTTGTTACTGCAAGAAAACATACATGCCGCCATCTGGTGCAATGTGTCTTGAAGATATTCCAATATTAGCAACTATTTAGCTCAATAGAAATTTATATGATAAATCACGTTTCGAACACGGTTTTCACTACAACATTAGGAGACGATCGAGTATGACTCAATAAAATCAGACTACTTTAAATAATGCATACGTGATGAAATAAAGGTAGATGAATGTAGAGCACTGTGAGTTTGTCATAAATTAAAGACATGTACTACAAATGTTCAATACTTAACAATTATTATCATTAGTCCATCGTTGACCCATCAGTATAGTCGAGGTAATATGAGTGAATCAAAGCAGTCCGTAATAGTCATTCAGCAGTTGTGTAAGTTGGCAAAACCAGAAGTGCAAAAAAATGATTAGCTTCTCGTTATTGCGTGTCATCCTTGCGCAGGGGCCATGCTAATCTTCTCTGTATCGTTCCAATTTTAACATATGCCTTCCCCGAAGGGTCGGCAACTGAGAAATCAACACAACCCACTTTTAAACACAACATTTCAAAATAATAAAAAAAAGTGGGATAAGAAAAAAAATGGCATTGCCTTCTCCAAACACTTCGACATGTACGTACATACAACAGCAACGTATTTGAAGGTCAGCTTAAATAAGACAAAATCGCCCAGGTCAATGCCATTTGCTCTTTTTTAATTCATTGAAACATTGAACGACATCTAACAAAGAATGGATTTGTTCTTCTTGTTTTAATAACACTTGTGGAATGCTGGATTTTATTCTCTCATGATCTATCTTTGAGAAGTTGTACAAAGTAGTTACGTAAATCAGCTTCTTTATCCATACTGGAAATCTAGACGAAAAAACCTTAGAGCTGCCCTATATATCAAGAAAATAAAAAAAAATTACCTTCGATGGAGTTTGAATGCGTTTCGTCTGCTCATTTGGCTTTTTATCAGGTGTAGCAGGTGATGTTCCTTCAATTACATCTTCTACTGTCTTTTTTGTAGTACTAACATTCGATAATGTGGCTCCAATGCGTCTCAAAAATGTGTCATGATCCTATTCGAATATACAAAATTAGACAAACTTTTCAACATTCTTAAACGTACTTCTGATGTTTGTAGGACAACGTCATCATCAGGTACTTCCTCATCCTAGAAACCATTAAACTGCTTGCAAAGGAGCTCAATGACTTACTAATATCAAGTCATCCTGGGCACCATCATACTCTACTGGTGTAGAAGCACCAACACCGATAAACAACTAAACCGATTTAATATTTTTCGGTTATTTTTTTACCTTACCTTTGAAGGCGGTGATAACACACTATCGGGTTTTGTTTGCCTTTTAGTACTTTTGAGTATACTACACAAATAACATCAGATACCTAAACTGTCACAGTGCTCGATTCACGTGACATACCTATGAGTGTATTCACGCAATTTGACGATATTTGATCTTGTTTTAGCTGAGGTAAATGCAATACCAAGACCAACTAACTTGGCTTAGAAAAAACAGTCTTGAGGCCGAAACTGCAAGAACTTACACTTGGCCGCTAAGTTCCTTGTCTTTGCTATGATATCATCACGCACAGAAGCAGTCAATCCTTCTAGTGCCTCAGATTTCGTACCAAGAATAATTCCTTTCATTTCTTCATTTTTAAGAGCTTCCTCTAATGACACGTGGTTAGTCAAGCGCTTATATAGATACACCCATCCACGTGCCAACAGCTGCATCGTCTCCTTCCTCTTGCGCTTCACCTTCATCATCTTTAACCCCTTCATCGCCTGCACCATCATTGCTAGGCTCTGCCTCTTGTTTTTCTTCATTCTTTTCTGCTTCATTGTCCTTGTCAGCCTCGACTTGCGCTGGAACAGGCAAAAATAAATTATGAACAACGTCTTCAATAAAAGGATAGCTTCGAGGTAACTTGGATAGATCGAGTACTATAAAAACAATAGAAGGCTTGGATATTTGAACACCTTCAACATGATCGTCTCTACCCTCCCAAAAGACCTTTTCGCTATCAGTTACACGCCAAACTTGCGATATTATCTGTAAATCATCATCTAGAACAGAAAATTCAATTTTAGACTCAATAACCACGTGACACCACTACCATTTGTTTCTCTATGCCATACGGTGTTGTATTCAACGCAATAAGGAAAATAAGATATAGTACAGGATTCGTACATTTGAGCAATAACGCTTTGTTTACCGGAGAAGGCGGGTCCTAGTTTGAAGATCATAATCAAACAAAGCGAAAAAAAATAACAACTCACCGATAACCAAGCACGTTTTTGTGTCTTGTGACCTAGACACACTGCCACCCTTTGCGAGGAGCGACGACCAAACACTAGACATACGTTGTTCGCAACTTTACCGACGAGTACAAAAAAAAACGTTTGATTTTCTTTACAATTCTACGTCAGTGACATTTGATCAAATAAATAACAAATAATAGCGTTATAAAATGGACGGCACTGGAGTTTATTCAAAAGAAATACAGTGTAGTCATTCGCGTAAATATCGAAAAACAAGGTTTTCCAATGCTTTCCCGTCGTTTTCGGTGTTTTCTTAGTTTCTTTTATTTATCTGTTGGATTGGGCAACTCTTTCAATGGAGTCCTTTTGTTTAATAGCGTAGCTGTTGACAGATTCTTTAGCGCAGTTCATGATCTCATCAGCCAAACATTCGCCAATGCTCTTCAATGTTCTGAAAGATGCTTTACGAGCCTAGAAACAACGAGGTAAGCGACTATCAATTTTTTGTGATCGTTTTTATCACTTTTCACGCGAAAAGTGTTTAATTCTGTTCAGAAGTGATGGAAAGTGTACGTACACCTTGGCACATGAGGTACAAAGCTTGGTCTACACGTCTTTGTGGTGCGACATCGACGGCTTGTCTGCGGACGGTACCAGCAGAACCGACACGGGTGGAATCTTCACGAGCACCTCCCTTTTGTACGGCAACAACCAAAACCTTTAAAACAACGAATAAGTACAAGAAACAGACGAAGAGAAATAAAACAATGTTTTCTTTTAAAAACAACGCCATGAGCGTAAAGAAGCGTAAACAGCACTCTCTAGCGTGTCAGTGCGCCGTTGCAATCGTTTTGGTGGTTATGTAAGTAATTTCTGCAACTAGAAGTGGAATACGCGTATTTGGGCTCGTTTACGCATACGTACTTGAATTGGGTTTTCACCAGACATCAAGTGGATGATTTCCAAGGTTTGTTTGACAATACGTATCGCCATGCACTTTTTACCGTTGTTTCTGCCGTGGGACATCATAGCGTTTACGAGGCGCTCAACAATAGGCATGCGCGATTTGATAAAGCGGCGTTTTTGCCAGCGACCAGCAGTGTGTGGCAAAAATTGACGGTATTGTGAACGGTCGGTTGTGGCGATGTAGTCCTAAAAGGATTTGTTACAAAGGGCCTTGTGCTGAGGAAAAATGATAGAACTGTTCAATTTAAAGTCTACAACGCTGCGCGAATTCGTCTGATAGGTTTCCTGCGTCAAAAAAGCAAAACAAAAAGATCAAAGCGATCAGTAGTGTGGAAGCAATCACGTACAGATAATGAGATATCATCGCACTTTAGTCCGTCATAAGACCTTTAAAGTGATTAGATTTTACAGAAAGCCAACAAAACCCACCATTTATTAAAAAGCTTTACTTCAACAGCGAATGTGGCCATATTCTTTACCTAATACACCTTGCGATTTGGATTAACGAAAACAAAATATAAAAGTCACGTAAGGTCAAATCTAGAAATGCTCCGCGCAAACCAATATTGGTGCGTTACGAATACCCACAAACGTACTACGCTCTACAGAGGAACACTTCGTGCAACTAAAAATTTGACACGCAATTTTTTTTTTGTACAATTTCACCTTACACAGACACAACGCGCGCTTAAAAGTTCTACAAAGCATTTCCACATAGAACAGTCTTTTTATTGACCACTGTTTCGTGGCTAAATACAAAAAAAAAAGAGCGAGAGCTGAGGCATTCTGCTATGTTTCCAATTTTTTTTGTTTTTGAAATAACTTTACATCGGTTCCTCGCCTGTAGGCTTTCTTTTAAAGGTAAAATTTAAATGAGGAGTTTTTCAACTTCATCCTTTAGTTTTTCAATGTGTCCTTTCAATTCGCTGCCCTCTGATGATGTGATGCTCGCTGCTACAACAGGTCTGGATACACCGCATGCGCGACCCAAAGCGGTCTTTTGTGGAACAAATACGTATGGTACGTTCTTATCTTCTGCAAGGAGAGGGAGTGGTAAGACAATTTCAATTGGTTCTGCGTCAGCGGCAATAATAATAACTTCAGAGATGTTACGGTTCAATGTCTTGATGGCTACGAACTACTGTAAGCGCATACGAGCAACTTGTGAAAAACGTTTGAAAAAAACGCAGTGAGACGTACACTCGTTTACACCCTTTTTGAGCTGTCTGTGGTTTAGAGATTGTTGAACCAAGTCCAAAATTGTGACTGTAAGGTTGGCGCCGGCCAATGGGTATGCTTTTGGGCTCACTGTTGTCTTTTTCGCGTTAGTACAATTATATTACATTAATTCGTACCATTTGTAGTGTATGTTGTAGGGAATTGAACAAGAAAAAATGTGTCGGAACGAAAAAGTCAAAGCACATTTTCATATTTTAGCGTTTTTAGTCTGTTAAATTACTGATTAGATGGACGGTAGCGTAGTACGTCGACGTAAAAATGTGGAAGCAGAGCCTAAAGAAGAAAAAGAAACGCAAGACGAAATGAAAAGCCAAATTAAAGATGTCAAACCTAAACATAAAAACGCCATTGGGCATGTTTCAGATGGTAAAGTTATTCTTACACCTTGTGGGCACTTATTACGCGCAACGCTTATTGTTGTCTTATTTGCCGTTTTACATTATCTATTCTACACCTACGTCATGCCACCGCATGAATCAAAGAAAATTGACCCAAAAGAATGGGCGGAACAGAATAGAGAGCGTTATGGATTTTGACACAATAATTATCATACATGGCCGATGCATATCGGTTATAAAGCTAAAGAACTTGCACATAACGATTTTTGAGACTGACAACACTTCATCTAATCGTCGTCTAAACATTAAACTTGTAAATACTAAATTATCACTATAATAACGTGTACCATCATCATCGTCTACAAATATATGCTCATAAAAATGACCTGAAAAGAAGTAAGCGACAAAAAACCCAAAAAACTGAAACAAAAAAAAAAAGCAGTTAGTGTTTTTGAACCGCGTTTTCGTAGTTGTGCGTTGTTTAATATCAAAATAGAAGCGTTTGCGCTCAAATTCGTTGGTTTTTGTTGTAGATACGTACGCCATGGAATCAAGTATAGTAGTAGTGCTGCTGAAGCAGCGCTTAGTCCAAGTACAGTGGAAGAAATCGGTTTTATGTTTCGGCTAGTCAGGAGTTAGCACGTTTAATACAGGCCAAAAATCGTACAGCTCAGGAGGTAGCATATCAGCTTCTGTTAGTTCTTCCTCTTCTTCCTCTCTTGGCTTTCCCTCGCTACTATATTCTCTGCGAGAGCTAAAGCGAGCGGCTAGGACACCAGACGTGCGTGTTTGGTTTACACCAGGTATTGTACGCGCAACGGAGTGTCGTGATGTGCGTGCAGTGCGTCGAGTCGCTAGTGCGGAAGATCGTAGTATCCTGTTCATCGGAGTCGGTTTACTTTCAATATCTTTTCAAACGAACTATTTTGACTCTGCTCTAGACAGCGCGTTTAGTAGGTGGATGACTGTTAACGCTCTCGTGGAGGTTAAGTGTGCGGTAGCCAGTGAAGTTGAACGAAATAGCAGGCTTTGAACGAAATTTAATGGTAAAACGACAGTACTGTGGTTGTATAGGCTGTTTTGAGGCACGGTAGTATAAATAAAGATTTTTAGTCATAATTACCGTTGCGATGTTTACCGCCCGCAAAAATATTCAAAATAGCCCGTCGATTGCCACTACGTACATGCCGAAGCGTTTGGAGAAGGCAATGCCATTTTTTTTCTAATCCCACTTTTTATTTTTATTTTGAAATGTTGTGTTTAAAAGTGGGTTGTGTTGATTTCTCAGTTGCCGACCCTTCGGGGAAGGCATATGTTAAAATTGGAACGATACAGAGAAGATTAGCATGGCCCCTGCGCAAGGATGACACGCAATAACGAGAAGCTAATCATTTTTTTGCACTTCTGGTTTTGCCAACATACACAACTGCTGAATGACTGCTTTGGTTCTCTCGTTACCTCGACTATACTGAGATCGTATTCGAGTTTGTTTTTCCGCGGCTGAAAGTCGAGCATTGTATACTCTCGCCCAAAATGGAGTGTCAATTGTAGTCACAGTTTATCGAACAGTTATGGCCAACAGCCTGCGTTGGTTCGTTTTTGGCTGCCTATTATTGACGTTGTTTGTGTCTACCGCTTTCACTGCGTATCAAGAGCAATTTAGGCGTATGTATGATGAAAAGACTGGTTACGCGTATGTGGTGTATGCTGGAGAGCGTGATGAAGGTACGTACAAAAGTCTCCCAAATATCCCTAACCGATTCAGATTTAAACGCACCATTCAACCTCAACGCCGTTGAATCGTCGTTTATGGCTCACGGAACGTTTAAATCAGCAAAATGTTATTTGTACCATATTTACAAGGCAAGTAAACCGTTTGTCATCAAACAATAACCACAATTTCGTTGGTTACATTACTATTGATCATTTTTAATCATAAAATCAGTTTGATGTTGAAGGAAAGGAAGTCGGTGCATTAAAAGGCTGTTTTACGCTTTCACATACTAGTAAGTGTCACTTGAGCGTGTTTTAATCAAAAACCCAACTGACACGTGTTTTTTCAGGAGGGTACAAGCACATGACATTCTCGACTGGGTTGAAAGGCAATACCCTGTACTTTCTTGTAATGTATCAAGCCTTCCATGCTGGTGCTGTATGGGCAATGAAGAGTGCGTAATGTCATTAATTTATTTTTTTTTGGTGGCTTGAATTAACTTTGTTTTTGTTTAGCGACTATCATGTCTGTTGATGTTACAACAATGAATGAAATACAAAGAATGGAACTACCAGATTATAAATTCGCGCTAGATCTTAAATTTACGTTTGATCCTATTGAGGTAGCATTTAAAAACCGTTTGGACAAAATTGCTTTTCTTCCTTTTTTTTTTTTTTAGTTGTTGCTTAAGCCATGGACTTAATCTAAGAATGTAGGACGCCTTTGTAGCATATGAAGTAAAAGAAAACGTGCTCTATTACGCAAGAGCATTTTTGAAAGGGCAATTATCTGTTTCTTTTCACAACGTGTCAAAAGGAGCTGCTGTTGATCCTCGGCGTATTTCTGGCTCACACGGTTACTATGAAAGTACAACGTTTACAGGAATCCGTTATGAGAATGTTGCTTTTGGTTATAGGTACCCCTTTGATTTTTCTGGTTGTTCCTAATTATCTCATAAAGGCGCACAAGACATGTGAACGCACCCAATTATACACTCCACCTTGTACGTACTTACCTAAAAAAAATTGAGTATTGCAACAGTGCTTAACGTTTATTGACCCTACCTTTCTTTCTTTTTAGGAGACGAGGGATTATGAGGGTAAACTACTGGTACAAAAGAATATGATAAGTACAGTTCATGAAATCATAAAATTTGGAAAAGGTAAGCACGTGATGTAAAGTAAAACAAAACAAACTGCCGAAAAGAATATTTCTTTGTTCGTATGGTTCACTTAACCAAGCTTTTAGAACACGCTCTTCTAATCACAGTGCCACATGTTGAAGGCAAAAAAGGAGAGATACAATCTCACTTAACATACAGGTAGCTCTGAACGGAGTTTATTGTCCTGTTTTAACTTCCTTTTAAAGGGTTCTTCGCGTTTCAGATCTCACTTTTGTTAACGAGGAGACACCTCTTGTTATTGCAAACATCTCGCAATACACTAATGTAAAAGGATTCTCTTTAGGTACATTACTTATAATGTCATCCTTTGTTAACAAGTTATATCAGTTGACTCACGTGTCATGTTATCTGTATCATCTCATTATGGCGATATGATTCACCTGTTTTCTGTGCGACAATAATCCTTTTCTTATGTTTTAACAACTCATCAATACGTAGCTACACGTTACTTTAGAAAATGCAGAGACATTGTGGGAACAAACATTATCTCAGTTTGAAGTTTTCGACGGCTTAGAAAACGGTGAGGTTTTTTTTTTTTTTTTTGAATCAAAAATTGTGTTCATTGTTTATTCAAAGGGTTCTTACTATCACCACTTCGAATGGCCGTGGCAGATTATTATTACTACAGAGAGTACTATGGACCAAATTTACCATGTAATCGGGAAAGTGGCACAGCTCTTTATTATACAAGTGAGAAGCAATCGAGGGTATAACAAAGCAATGAGTGCAATCTCTAGTTTTTTTCTTATTTGTTTGTTATAGTATCTATTTCAAGATAGGACACATGGAGAAGCATGTAAGTTTACACCTATGGAATCAATGTTTATAGTGCTATCTATACTCACTGGGTTACCATTCTTGATGGTCATAACAATGTTTGGGTTTGCATACAAGAGAAAACACGGCGTAAAGGTTCGCACACGTGAAATCTTCAACACAAAAAAAAACCTGTTATTAACTGTTGTCTTCGTAGGGTGTTTGTGGTTGTTCTTCTGTTATTTTAATTCGTGTATTTCATGGTATTCTTACCGTAATGACACTTGTTTGGAGTATTGGATCATTTTCAGCTATTCCATTCAGCGATATCAAGTCTGGACTGCCTTGCTCTTCAATAAGTCATTCATGTACTTTTATTTATATCATTCACATAATCCTTGCTTTATGTTTCATTCTGGAGGTAGTGTACGTACATACATTTTTTTGGCTTGTCATAACCTCTTGCCCCTTTATACTTGTGTGCTTACTCGATTATGTTAGTTATATGCATTTCCGAAAGTCAATGTTCTTGTCAACGGCTTCGTTTATTACTTCTTTAGTTTTTGCTTATATCACTGCATTTCAACAAATATTTGTTGTGTTGATATTCTCAATGGGTACGTACCAAATAAAACCAATCATTAAGACTGTAACCTAATGGACGATATTTATAGCGTTATCTTGGGCGACTATTGGCGTTCTGATTGGTTACTATCTGACGCTAGCGATGCAACAACTTTTTCACTTTATGTTGATTTATTGCGAAAATATGGCATTAGTTGATGATAAGAAAGTCAAGTATCAGCGTCTCAGACTTATTGGTCATGCTTTAGTAGTGATTATTTGTATCATGTGTACATTCTTACATATCAACTGGTTTTCTTTGTTTACACCTGATTATTACATGGACTGAAATAAAAAAACTTTGTAATTTTTTTAAAGTCTTTACTTCTTTGTTGCTACTGTACTTCAATAACATGTGCATAGTCGAATAAAGGCACATGTGGCCTACACGCCACTAGGATATATACGCTGGTATAACGTACTACGGGACTAATGTTACCGCTGCACCATAATATCTACACTACCGTTTGCATAATTTACTTGGTGAACCATTAGATATTGAATATTGTTTGGTTTCTCCTTTACACCCGTGTTAAGTAGTTAGCATGTATCAAGGCGGGTTATATTTTCATTTCGGTTTTCTATTACAGACTTTTATCATTGTACTACACAACGATTCCATTGTGTTTTGTTTTGACACTTTATTTTAATTGTTACGTTATGCTATTGCATGTTTTTTAAAGGTAATTTCATACGGAGACCACTGCTTCCACTAGCTCATACGCATCCTAAGGTACATCCACTGTAACTTAAGTATCGCTTACTTGTTGAATAACTGTTCATTAAGAGTCACATGTAAAGCAACCTAGTTGGCAAGGAAACGTTTCATGTGCCTATGATGGATATGTTTTTGGTACAGAGCGCTCTTCCAAGGAATATTTTGTTCTTAGCAACTACACTATGAGAGAATTGTAGGTGAGTCAACCAATAGCTCAAGTTGTTTTCTAATTGAATTTTATTTAGTGTACAACCTGTTGAAGAACTTTTTAATGATTTTTCATGTTCCAAGTTTTTGTTCTTTGCCCAAAAAAACCGTAACAAACTACTATTTACAAGTCCCTTTCAAGTACTCTCTTCAGAGTTTCAGCACGTGTTACGTAATCTGTTACTTTCTCTTTAATAAGCATCTTTCGCTGAGGATCTCTCTCATCTACGAACCCAACAGTAAGCACAAAAAAAACCAAAAAAAAAACTCAACAAGTCGGAGTTTGCAACTCCAAATCGTACATTTCAGAGAAAGTGTAAAATATTCGAGAGCCTTTATATACGCCTGCAATGCATCCTTTACCATATATTTTGCATCTAGACTAACAGCATACTTGGCATGCTCTAATCCTTGCTTCAAAAAATCGTTTGCACCTAGTCCATTTGATGCTGGAGGTCCTGGATCCAATTCTGGCTTGAAATCGCGTTTCATTTGTTGTACGTTATGTGATGTATTAACTGTGGTTATGCCTTGCTTTTGGGGGATTTTTGGTATTGTTGGATGATTTGGGGCTACGATGGAATCAGAACAAGCACGACTTGGAGAAAAAAAGTGATTTTCAGCTAAAATGGAAAGCTTTGCGCCACAACGATTACTTTTCGTCTCAATATTACTTTTAGGTGTACCTGAAGGCACTGACGGGAGTGTTGGCATTTCCATTACTTCAATTTCAGCTTTTAATTCCTCTGCGCGTTGTAAGTACGTCACTAGTTTGGTTTTTATCTGTTCTTTAATGTGTGGGTCCTGTTGGTCTGAATAAATAATCAGTAACTTACGTAATCTTGTATTTTAGCGTGAAACGCTCTACGCTTACATTTAAGCGCCTTTTGTATGTTCCCGAGCGCTCGTATGTAGAAATTAAGAGCTGGTCGTTTATGCCCTAATACATCTTCTTCAACTGCTTTCTTGGCTTGAGCTATCCCAGTGGCCAAGAAATTACCAATGAGTGAGTCGTCACCGTCAGCCATAACGACTTGGCGTTAATTTGATGTAACTTCCTTCAAAAACTCTTATACGGTGACGCAATGGTTACGTAACGCGTCTTGATTAATTGTAAATACAGGAAAGACTCACTAAGGACTTTCAGCAAAAAACGTGAACCTTGATACAAAACCATTAGTATGAGTACAACAAGTGTCTTGTGGTACTTTACACCGCTTTTAGGTAGTGCACTGGCACTTTCAGTGACGATATTGCTCTTTAATCGTCACATAGAACAATCTAAGTTAGGTATACAAGGATAGTGCTGTATTTAGTTTGCACTGTGGATATCACGTGATTAAACTTTTGCCTGTTTTCAATTCCTTCCAGTGCTTTAAGGTGGCTACTATGCTTGTAGTTGCATGATTCTAGTGTACTCATTCAGGATGTCTTTGAGGCCAGCGAATTCAGTTAAACTGACTGTTTTTTGACAAGTCGTAAAGTAATTCTCGAAGAGTGATGGAAGCACAACCTTTGCTTGATGATGATTATTCCACAGCTAACGCGCATACCGAAAGAAAGGCACGGATAGTGTCGTTTAGAGGTGTAAATATAAAACAGTCCTAGTTTATCTTCCGCCTTTATTTCTTGGTAGCTCATGCCATACTTATATGCATACTGGTGACAGGTATGAGTTTTTCCTAATTATTTGCGTTGCAAGGTACTATAAAACCTAATCTACTTGAAAGGACCAATAACCAATTACACTGCGCTTAAACCAGCCTTGCTGGAGTCTAAAGTGTACGCTAATTTATGTGGTGATGATTGGAGAGAAACTTGTGTTCCTTCAAGATTAGAACCTTGTTGTGATGTTCGTACTTTGTCAGTCACGTGATATTTGTTTGAGTCACGGGATTTTAGGTTTTATTTTTTTTAGTGACTTATTTTTTTTTCCCCTTTTTCAGGCTCAGAACTTGGCGCTCAACAGGTTGCCTCAGATTGCTTTTGGTGGATTCTATGTTTTAGCCTACCTTGCTGGAGAGTTTGTAGTGCGTCTTGGAAATGTCAAATGGAACATAATACTTGCGGGGGTAGTAATAAGTGCAAGTTGGATTGTGTCGGCTTTCGTTCATTCTCCAGAAGTTCCTTACTACGTACAGCACTCAATGTCTTCTTCAATTTGACATACACTGTCTTTAGATATCATCTTGGTTACTACCAGCATGTTGGCTCATTGCTACTTTTGTCGGGGCTATGGTGTACCTCGCTTGCATGCAGTTTTATATGGGCGCAGTCTCCAAAGGTACAAAACATTCTCTTTAAGAACCATCGGCAATTCTGCTCAGCTAAGTTGTATTGTAGTCAAGCCAAATGCGATAGGTTACATCAATGGATTTCTAACAGGGTCTTGGGATCTTAGTGGTATTATATTTTGGTTGTTTCTTGTAGTGTATGACTGGGGAGTATCGCTAAGGTACTTTTTTTTTGTACTAGACTTGTTCACTGTTCGAACTATTTCCTGAACTGCTCTTTTTGTAGATGGGTGTTCTTAGGATATGGAGTACTTGTGTTCATATTCGTTATACCATCGGCTTTCTTCATGGACCCCGATTATTCTTTACTGACAGAAGAAAACCAACCAGTGGTCGGAGAAAAACCACCATCACTCTGGGAGACTTTTTCGAAAGATGCTCCGAATCCCATCGTTATTGCGTCATGGTTCGTTAAAATCTGCTCTAGAGTATCTTAATTAAGCCTTCATATGAAGGGCGTATGCGATATGTACAGCACCATTGGGTTACTTCTACTTGAGCACTGTACCTGATCAGATTAATTGGGTGACAAATGTTGGAACAGTTGATGCTGATGACGATACAGCTCATGATCTCACATTAGGGTTTTCTATATTGCTACCATCACTTGCATTATGTGCTCCACTGGTAGGATTTATGTTTTATACAAGAGTAAACGGTACACGTGAATTTACTTGCCTTGTGTGTTTGTAAAACCTTTATTTTAAAACTAAATGATGTTGTTTAGGTTTGCGGACTGCTTGGAGAGGTGCCTTACTATCTCTTATCCTCGGGCTTATATGGGTTACTTGTTCTATGATTAAGGTAGAGATACCGTATTTCTTATTTACTTTTGAAGCTAATATCTACGGGGTAGATTGCAAACTTACAATACGCCACTTTTATCTTTTTTATTTTATGGAGAATGTCAACTTTTCTTTTCTCTAATCAGCTGATTCAACAATACTGTCCAAGAAACTTTAGTAGAATCGTAGTTGTGTACGCATCAAAATACTAATTTAAATCAAAACCAAAAACCATGTAATTGACACGTGATAACACAAAAAGACGTTCAAGTAGTTTTTTTTATCACGTGATACTGATAATTTATTTTGACTGCAGAGGATACTGTATCAGTGGTATTGGTACATTCTTGACACCTGTTCTTGATAAACTTGTATCACCTAATAACCACTATTATTGGGTAAACTTTGGCATGTTTGCTGTATCTGTAGTTCCTACAGCAATTCTACTTGGATTCGCATTTGCACTTCGTGATGCAAACTATAACGGCTTGATACTAACACGTCCTTCACACCCGTAAGTTCGACACTTTAAATCACTTTTACTTATATTTTTATATTAGTGTTAATGATGAAGGCGAGGTGTTTTTAAAGACATCTAATAAATAAAGTTGTGGCTAACTGCAACTTACCAATTTTTTGTATCTCAGCAGACTCTTAGCTTTATTTTGTAATTAAAGTTAAACACTGATCCTGTTTGATGCAGTCACAACCAATCTTAACTTTACAATTATACCTACGGCAGTTATCTTACCGTATTGAGGTTTTAGTGATCGTGTGAGTTTAGGATAATTCGTGTTGCCTAATCTCACTGCACCTACAGTTTTATACAAGCGTTGATGCAAAGTGTTTGTTATTGATTTGCATGACATATGTGTGTTTTCTTTACAGTCCCTCATAAAGAATAGACTGTTGTTATATGTGACTCTCTTGGTAGGTGATAGACTTTAGACGTTCCATTGGTGTGAATCTAAGTTCACCTGTTATCTTTCAAGTCAACACATACGATCCGATACAACAACAATTTCTAGTGATCTTGTTGATATTCTGAATCCCAAGTGTGTTGTGTTTTGAAACAGATTTACATTGTCGCTACAAGAAACTTACGTTTCTACCGTTAGCGTAAATTTGTGCGAAATTTGACGTGACAACCATTGTTTATTTATTACAATTTACTGAATAGATATGTACTAAGAAACAGGAAGTAATGACATAGAACAAGCGGTTATTTTGCAACTAAAAAGAATAGAGTAGCTCCAACTACAACATACAAAAACGTACTTCAATTGAAGCTGTTATTCTTTTTTCTGCAACAACTCTTTTTTAGTTTTTTTAGTGGTGTACCGAAAGTTAAAAAACAAGATTAAATTTCTTACACGCCAAAATAAGTACTTACTTCTATGTCAGTGCTTGGACAAGTCGTTTGTTTGTTGTTCCACTTAAAAAAATAAGTCTCTGGAACGTAGCTGCTCTGTCTTTTCTTGATCAAGACCCATCCACATTGACCCAAATCCACCATCACCAGGAACACCAACAATAAGAGCAAAATCATGAGGGTATGGCTCTGGAAAAAGAAGAGCACCGGACTCTATTGTTTGCTGCCAATAAACTAATGTTGCACGTTTATCTTCTTCATAGTGTCCATTATATATCCATGGAAATCCCACTTGATATAATCCCCAGAAAGCTATATTCATAGCTCTAAGATCCTTGACATATGAGTCAAATACAAGAAATCCTAAATTGAAACCAATCTTATCAATTGAAGTTTTGTTCTCCAAGTGTGAAACTTTTAGATTGGATGTAACATGACAAAAAATTATTGTATCGTTCTTTCTGTTATATATTTCGTTTGCAATACCTCTTAATTCAGCACCCCATTTAATTAGACAATTTTGATCACATGACAATGACCAATTTCCACGTGATTTTTTTTGATGCAAAGAAATGAATGAAACAAGTTTTTCTTTCGAAAAAAAAGTTAACACTCTCGATTTGTTCTTCAGTTTAGCTTCCAGTGATTGTGGCAAGTGTACATCTTTTGTATCAATGTTATTAACTATCAAATAGTCCATAGAAAGCGATAATAGAGAAGGAAAACGCTTTCCTGATGCTTTTTGAACATGTAACGTTAAACAACTCTGTTTAGCTTTACTAATCATTTCTACGCCATTTCTGAACTCTTGGTTGGCTGTTGTGCCATTTGAAGTAGCTACAATCCAAAAAAAAGGACGAACACTTCTTTCAACATGCCTAGGTATTGCTGCCATAAGTATTTTAACGATTTAATCGCAATTGATGCGATTCAAATAACCTTGGTCCAGACTTAGTTTTTCAACGTATTTGCTAGGCAAAAACCTTCACATTGTAAGAGATGTTGTAACCCCAGGGTTCGGATTATAAATCAAATATATTTGACAACCAGTATTGATGCTTTTACTAAAAAGGAGAGGGCAAATATTCAGAGAAAAAAAATTTATGTTATTAGTGAGGTGGGTAGCAGTTATTACTTGGGTTATTTAAAACATATTACAACAATCAATCTTCTTGATCTTTATCTACAAAAATAGTCTCCATAACACCCTCCCATTTACCTGATGCTCTTGATTCCCAGTATCCTCCTCTGTACTCCCAAGATTGACCATTCTCACTTGGAACAAACCATCTTGGTTCCCACTCTTCTTTATTTGCTTCACGGAGTTTTCTTCTTGCTCTTTGAAGGTTTTCTAGTCTCTCTTTTTCTTTACTTGCAACTGTTATATCACCGTTTTCCATGGCTCTTTGATCTGGTCTTAATCTTGTATCTGTTGCAGGTAACTTATCTTCAAGTCCTGGTGTCAACTCATTGAGTTCAATAGAGAACTAGATCAACAGTTAGGAAAAAAACAAGAATTCTTTAAACTGTTTTTTTCATTTTTTTGTTTTTTGTCTCGAGTGATGATGACATACCGATGTAAAATTGTACTGCTTCTTCGCATTAGAAGGTCGAGGTCGTACCTGAAGTATATTAGAAAATAGAAAAATATTAGAGAGTGGTTAGACGTCAAATTAAAGATTTTTTTCTCAATCCAAAAGCTCTCGGGCATTTTAGTTTTTCCGCACCTCCCAAAGTGTCTTTGGCTCCGTTTCAGTGCCATCTGGTAGCACTTCTTTAGCAGATACTTTGTCTGAGAACTTTCCTTCTATAACGTATAGCATATTATCATCCTTATCATAGACGCTACCTTTCACCTAAAAATACAAAACTAAGAAAAAAAAACAAGGCAAAAAAAATTATTAAAAAATCACTTACAGCGTGTTGTGTGCCTCCCCATAGTGACGGTTTGGCAAACTCTAGCTTACAATAGTGTCCAGTGGTGTGGTTTTTAATGTTCATCTATCCAAACGTTAGCCAAGAATCCAAAAAAATACGAACTTAAACGAAAAGGGCAAAAAAGATACTTACTCTACCGTAGTGCGCAATGTACTTGGTACCAATCAATACATTATGGATACAACATGTCACTTTACTAAATGTCACATGATCATCATATTTTGGAATCTTAATATGACTACAAAGGGCGTCAACAAGAGTATCAAAACATACAACACGCAAAATGATAAAATAAAACAAAAAAATTTTAAACGCACATTTCACCAATAGGCAGTAGCTCCAATGATTTACCCCAGAACTTATTCTTAACCCAAGCATTACCGTATATATACCAATCTTTGGATTCACAATAAAAGGCGCTCTCTGGAGGGTGATGACTGACTTGTTCAGTGAGTAGACGATATCCCTAAAAAAATGTCAGAAAATTGAGGACAAAATTCAGTTGCTTCGACTACGCGCATAAAAACGAGTAAACAACATACCTTGTCTTCGCGAACGTTTTCATATGTTTCTCCAAGAAGTGGATTAAATGGCTTATTTGTCCTGTCAAGGGTAGCTAAACCGAGGTAAGTGATAAAACAAGGCCGATGAGAAATTGTTGTTACCTGCGTGAGGAGATATAGCATAGGTTGCTAGCCAGAGGAGACGCTTAGCTGGGTCATCCTCGGCCGCTGCTTTATCGAGTAGATCTGAATATTCAACATCTTCCGTAAGACGCTGTAACATAGACAGTGGCTCGGAAAAGTGTACTGGGATAGTTATACGAGATAAATCTTTGCCAATCTAACATGAACAAAGTCAAAAATTACCAAAATATAGATGCGTAGAGACGAGCAACTACGTGTGCGAAAGAGAACGTACAGCATCCTTTAGAATCTTAAGAAGACTTGGCTTGTTTTGTATTTTACCAACGTATGGGAGCTGGGTTCTCCTTTTAATCTACAACTTTGTTAGCAAAATCCCAAAATTCATTGAACTAGAAAACATTGTTACAAATTTTCCGCTGCTACAGCTATCAAGTTTTCTTTGTTTCGCTTTTTTTTGTTTAAATAGTACCTGGCCAGCTTCTTTCATAGTGTCTTCAAACGTTTTCATAGACTCATGGTGAACACTCTCTATATCATCGCCAGTACCATCACTGACTGATCTATGACGTGCAGGAGAGTTCATTGCCTTATTGCGTTGTCTACTCTCTACACAAAAACGACATAAGTACCCAAGTCATGTTTCTTGCTATACAACCCATAAAACAATCTATTAAATACGTACCAGACATACGCCTAGAGTGAGCTCGCTCAACAAGTGAGTTTGATTCAGAAACAGAACGGACAATGGTAGGTCCACCTTGTCTACGTAAATCTTCTTTAGGCAAGACTTCTCTTGCAAAAGATCCCTGAGAACCACGACGATATAAAAGAACAGAATCGTCAACTGCATCATAAAACGACATGGAAGGCTCTTCAGCATCAAAGAATTCATCGCTATCGCTGCCGTCGAGAGGTGATCCATATTGTTGTATTGGATCAGACATACTTTCATCTTCTTCATCATCCTCTTCTTCTTCCTCGTCCATTTTCTTGAAAAAAACAAAATAAGCATTGAAACGTGAAATATTAAAGAAAAAAAATACAAGCTTACAAACATATCGTCAGAATTCGAGTCAGGATCGATTGTATTCCTTCCTTTACTTTTTTCTCTACCATACTAAGTATATATTAGTATATGAGAATGATATTATTGCCCTATAGTAAGCTAAGACACGTACATAATCGCTCTTTTTAATCTTTCGTAATTTTGCAATAAGAATGGCTTTTTCAACCTGCAAGCGATCTACTTGTCGTAATACTTGCGTATGGTTTTGTAAAATAGCTGATGCATCATCTGCAGCACTCAATAAACCGCGGGCTGCGCCGAGGTATTCCTCCGCTTTTTCAACAAACTTATGCCCATCTACTGTAGTAATATCACCATTATTCTTCTTCTTCTTATCACCCTTTTTCTTACTACTTCCTTCTTCATTTGTCTGCTTATTTAAATCTTTCAACAATTTAGCCAAGCTCTTTTCAAGATCCTTAGATTCAGCTATCTTCTCGTTAAGAGAAGCTAAAGCATCTCCTATAGGTATAATCATTAACAAAAGCGCAAAAGAAACACCTTAAAACACGAAATAAAACCAAACACCTTAAAACACGAGAAAAAAAAAAAACGTGTAAAAGAAACACGTACCTTCAGTAATAGGGCTTCTCAATGAACTCATACGATCGTTTGATGTTAGATCAGAAATAACACTCTTCGATCTCGTCATAGCGTCAACCCACTTGTCTTTAATAGCTCTAGTCTAATAAAAGAAGATTAATACCTTACTCTCAATAAAGTTTTGAGCAAAGAAACAAAATGACGCATAAAAACATCGCGTTTGTGTTCGTTTTTTGCTCGTTTTTTGTCGACACGTTTTCTGATAAACAAAAAAAGTTTTTTGATTCTTTTGTCAAAGTATTGACGAATTCCCGGTTTTTTTTACCTTTGCACGAAGGTGAAACACTGCATTATCTGTATTAATAGTAAATTCGCACTTGCTGCTCTTAGATAGAACTATTACAGCTCGCGCCTTTACAATGTTAAGGAGAATTTTCAAAAAAGATCGAACAACTGCAATAAATTCATAAAAAAGCTTGGCAAAAAAAAAAAAAAAAAAGGATACGAGATTAATGGTATCTCTAGGATTGCTCATCTTCTTTTTTCTGTAGTAAATTAAAATACCACTCTCCAAGATAAAATAACGTTTACGCCATCCTAAAAGCAAACTCAACGTAAGTATAATGTTACAGGCGACGTACACAAGGTCAAAAATTAAAATAACAAAAAACACCTTAATTTTGAACGTACCTTTCGCAAGGTTGGTGTATTTGTACAAGAATCCCTCCACTTGAGGCACACGCAATACTTTTGCGTCCTAATGGATTATTATTAGTATTCGTTGTATTACAAACATGTTGACGATATTCGGAAACCATAATTTGGTAACGTACTCCTTTGGTAGCGCCTTCGAAGCGAATTGTAGTGTCTCCTGATGTTACAAGCGTCATTTGGCTTTGTTTCTTTTTAGCTTTACGTGACTCTTCTTTTTCGGCTTTCTTGTCCAGGTTTTGGGAACTTTTAGAGCTGTTTTGCTTTGAGCTTTTTTTACTTGCTTTGTCGCTTTTCTTGCTGCTTCTGTCTTGTGACGTAGTAATGTTTTCACTCATGGAGCTCCCTAGATCTCTGCTGTCGTGATTACTTCCATTCTTTGATTTGGCTTCTCCGTTTGATTTACTCTCTGCAAACTTCTCCTTCTTGCCACTTGAGCCGACAGACAATGTTTCTCCTTCAAGGTCGGGATGTTTTGTTGTAGCTTTGGAGCGTTTACGCTTGTGATGCTTCTTAGATGACCGTGACTCCGACATGTTGTTCACTTTTGTTAGCTAAACTCTTAAACCATACCACGGTACAGGGTAGCGTTTCAGTGGCTTTCACGTACGACTAATTCAGTCTGTTTGTGAAGGTACACTGAACAAAAAAAAAAAAAAAAAAAAAAAAAGTCAATAACGATCTTTATACAGCCAACCCACCTCTAGCCACCATAGGGCCACGCCGAAGCGTTGGGTTGGCTGTGTTATTAAATGTTACGTAATTATCCTATTTGTATTGTTAACTATGTTTGGGAATAGTGGTATAGCGTTGGTAATGGGAAAGAACTGTTTCATTTTCAGTTGTTTAGCTTGCCACCTTACATAATGCATTGGCGTGTGTTGTCCGATAGTCTTTTTAATTGCATGCGTTTTGTGACATCTAGTCCGATATTTGGCATAAAGGGTTGTGATATACATGTTGTTTAAGCGTCTTGCAAGTGCATTAATGAGGTTAGTGTTATTTTTCCCTGTTTTTTGTTTTAATTCTTGTATGAATTCAGTTGTAACGTATCCTTGGGATCCTCTGAAATGGGTCGTTTTGTTGGTGTTTTTTGTGAGGTACCAAGGTGAAACTTTGAAGTCTTTCATGTTTTTATTTATTTGTGTATTGCCAAGTTTTGCTAATTCTATTTGATCGTTCGAGGGTGGTATCTTACTTTTTGTGGGCCATTTTGATTTGCAGAAAAGATTGTTACCGCCTGCATGTTTGTTGTATGTTGCTATTGCATCAGTTGAAGGTGTTTTTTTGTTCAAGAATTCTTTTATGATCCTATTTGTGTGGTACTTCACGTTTATTGTTTCTATTTTGTCACATGTACAAAAATGTTCAAAGGTTTCTGTACATTGTATATTTCTATTTTTGCATAGTGTACAGTAACCATTAGGGTACTTTATTTGGTTACTTAGTTGGTAAGCTTGGATGGGACCTTTAGTCTTACTTCGTTTATGTTGGAATTCATTTAGAGGTAATGTATTTGTACGTACCTTAAGGAGCCATAATTTTATCGGAATGTCAAGGTGAGAGTTTGCAGAATATGATGATAGCGGTAGTATTAAGTTTTCTCTTGTTCTACCATAGTCTGAAGCATTGTGTTGTAAATTTAACACGTGTTTATCATGTTGTTTGGATTTGAGCTTCCTAAATATATTACCTTGTGTTGTACCTGTCGCTTGGGTGATAACCCAATCTTCACTGCCAATGGGTATTTTAGTTGATGGTGATATTGGTACATTAGATATCCCTGCCGTTCTATCAGCGATATCGTTTAGATCAATGAAAAGAGATGCTGTTTTCTTTGTATATTTCTTTTCTATGGTTGCAATTCTTTCTGCAATGTTGGGTCTGTTACGTTTTTGTTTATCAGTTTTTGTGTGGCTTGGTATCCACTCAAAGGTTGTTGTACCATACCTGTTTTCGAGCTGTTGATGTATTCTATTTAATGTGTGTGCATGATCTACTTTTCTTTGGACATTGATTGGTTTGTCTTTCCAGTTCTCAATGCCATTAATAGCTGATGTGGAATCTACTAAAATCATTATGTCAACTTCTAGCGGTGCTATTTTTAGAGCTAGTTCAATAGCAGGTCTGAAAATTATCATGGTATAATACCATATTTTATGGTATAATCACCTTTTATGGTACAAGCTCAGTATAATCCATAATTATACCATATAATTATACTGTAAAACATGGTATAATACCATGTTTTTTGGACAAATGGTATAACAGCCATTATACCATGTTTATACCATATCTCGATTTATAGAATATAATTATACCATAAAACATGGTACTATACCATGGTATTATACCACATTTTACAGTATATTATACCATGCATTATACCATATAATTATACCATAAAACATGGTACTATACCATGGTATTATACTGCATTTTAAAGTATATTATACCATGCATTATACCATATAATTATACCATAAAACACAGTATTATACCATGGTATTATACTGCATTTTAAAGTATTGTATACCGTGCATTATACCATATAATTATACCATAAAATGTGGTATTATACTGTGGTATTATACCGTATAAGTATAAGTTAGTCAAAGCTCACTTAGTCTGCACTTGATTTAATAGCATATGGACCTATGCAAACGCCATACCACACAATGCTTTGACAGTAGCCGTTATTGAACATAATTGGCATATAAATGTGTGAAAAACAGTTTTAAGAGAGAAATCTGGTAACGCGCCCCAATTACGGGCGTTTTAGGGATAAATTGGACAATTTTCTCCGATTGATGGTATTTGAGGAAAAAACCACTCCGTATACCCCATGTTAGAACGCTACAGTGGTAAACACACCAAAACCGCGTGTAGCGCTTGAAAAATGCCCATTCGCAAAAAACCTCCAATTGGAGGTTTTTTTCTCCGGCTCTCATTTTTTTCTCCCCTCCATGGGCATTTTTACACTCAATCAACGCCATACAGCCTCATTTACCAAATCAGGAGCAAAATTATTTATTTTTTTTTGACATTCTTGATATATGCCCCAATGTGTGTTAAACCGCACGATTAGTGTTATAAGGCAAAGTTGTTTCAGAGCCTACCCATTTTTCGAGTTTTTTGGTTTTTTTTGGATTTTTTTGGATTTTTTTGGTTTTTTTCCTACTAAACGCCCGCATTTGCCGGAACAGATAGCATTTAGGCTCTGCACCCATGCGTTGACCTTACGAGTGATAATGTAAACTAATTGGCTAAGCCAGGGCATAAAACTAAGTCTTGACCAGTTTATCGCCCACACAACACAAGGTATGCTAGAAAGTAGTTGTTTTAAAGCTGTTTGCCATAGGTTTTACAGGCTTAATAGGTGATATAAAAAAAACAAAACGTGTTAGCCGCCCAACCAGGTACTATTCCACTAGAACTCGTTTCCGATGAGGTTGGTAGCTATTTTCATTTCTTTGTTTTAGTCTTGGTTTGGCTTCACCGTGCAGGTCATTTGGTACTCTCAGTGCTGCCATCACAACAAAACAGCAATTTTTGTACGACTATTTATTTTGTGTACAAGAAACCAAGCCGGCGCTAACTCTTCTTTTAGGTTTCATGCTATATCCATTCAATGCACTTACAGCAAGTACGATCTGTTCTTTTAAGGTTATTTGATCACTGCAAAAAAGGACATGGGCAAACTAAAGGTCACGGATGTAAACAAAAAAAAGATGTATTAATAAATGTGTTTTTATTTTTAGAACAGTTTTTACACGGTATAATACACCTGGTTTTGTGGTATAATCTACCAAGTTTTAAGGTATAATATACCAGACTTTATGGTATTATACTGTGTTTTATACCATGTTTTATGGTAGAATTATACCATATAATGCATTTTTTCAGGTGAAAAAATATGGTATAAATTCACACTTTCTACTGTATATTTATGGTATAATTTGGCTGTTTCATGGTATAAATCCTTTGATTTATGGTATATTATACTGGAATTTGTGGTATAAAATTGGAATCAATGGTATAATTATACCACAAATTCATGGTATCTACCATAAAAACAGCTCGAGAATTTTAGACCTGAGCTTCCAGTTCTGCGTTAGTAGATGTTTGTTCGAATAAGACTGATCGGTTGAACTTGAGTATCGTGTTGAGTACCACTGAGAAATATGCACCTTTCGAAGTTACTGATCCGTCTGTTGCCATAACATATTTTGAGTTTACTATGTTACAGTTGTTTTTGAAGGTTTGTATGTCCATTCTATTTATTTTATGTTCTGTTCTTGTTTCAGATACATCCGATTTGTGTATGATCTTTATTCCAAGGCTTTTACAAATTTGTGTGGCCTGGCATATTGTATGGTTTGGATTAAACTTTTGGTGAGCTAGTCGTATACTAGCGTTTGAGATTTGTTTTGTTGTTTTGTTGGTGCAGTTCATACCGTTTGAGATCAAGTTACTGATAAAACCAGCGTTTTGTAGGTCAGTTAATGGTTCGAGTCCAAGTCCAGTATGTTTCAAAAAGATTCTTTCAGGTTTTAGTCTCCATGGGATTTTGGCGTCTGATCTTAGTAAGTCTGCTGCGTTATCATCACATTTTTTTAGTATCTTGGGATCTATTAACATTGCGTTAGTTACAAAAGTGATTCCTGGGTTAATGACTCTGTTAATTATGGTAGTCTTTTGGATTGCATTAAAGCCCTTAAATCTTATTAAGGATAGTCCATTAGCATGCCTTCTTTTGATTTCTGACGTTTGGTCTGTGGCGTCTAGTCTCAGGTTTATTAGAATACCTAAGTCTTTGTATGACTCTTCTGGTTTTAAGTAGGATATTCGGTTATTTTTTGCTTTAGGCGGTGGGAAAAGAGCTTGTGGGTCTGTTCTACAAATGTATGAAAAGGCTGACTTTTTCACATTGATTTTCATGCCGTAGAAGTCACACCATTCTAGTAGTTTATTGAACATTTTCATAAGGTTTTCATATGAGTCTGCTATTAGTTTTATATCGTCAGCATATGCTATTATTGGTATTTTTATATTGGTGTTAGGAATATGGTATCCGCAGTTCATTGATTCAATTTCTTTTATTAATACATTAGCAAAAAGTGTAAAGAGTATTGGACTAAAGCCATCCCCTTGTTTAACTCCTTTTTCAATGTTAATCGGTCTTTTGCCCATAGGTAAAATGATGTCTGCTTTGATTTCTTTGAATAAACTTAGTATTATCTGACGTATCTCATTGTCAAATCCTTGATGTTTTAGAGCGTGATCTAAAGCCCAATATTCGACTGAGTCGTAAGCTTTTGAGAAATCTATATATATGACAAAGATATCTTTATTGTTTGCTTCGGCATTTTCTATGATATGTCTATATGTTCTTTGTGCCATGTTGATGTTTCGTCCTTGATAAAAACCAAATTGGGAGTCACTCATTATCTTGTTTTTTTCTACAAATGTTGCTACCCTGTTGTTTAGGATTTGTGTGTATATTTTATACATTGAGTTAAGAAGTGCTATGGGTCTGTAATTTGTAGGGTCATGTTGGTTACCTTTTTTACTGAGAAATATTAGATTGCTAGATTTCCATATATCTGGTATTGTTTTGTAGGTTCTACAATCGTTAAATAAAGTGAGGAGCATGTCTTCGATCTCTGTTGGTAGATTTTTGTATATTTCCATACCTAGATTTGTGTTACCTGGTGCTTTGAAGGCCTTGAGTTTGTGTATTGCATTTAGCATTTCTTTTTTTGTAATATCGTTGTAGAATATGGTGTTGTTGTATTTCTTATTTAATTTTTTGAAAGATGCTGGAGTGAGCGCTGCAGGGATTTTTGTTTGATACTTGTTTGGTTTTTGGTTTGGGTGAGGGTATTTACTTGCAAAGATTGAACTCCACTTCTCTGAGAATACTTGTAGGATTGAGTTTTGATTAAAGAAGAGGGTTTTGACACCATTAAGTTGACCTTCAATGTAACGAACAAATTCTGAAGTTTTACCTTTATTAATTTCATATTTTTTTATGTCTCGTATTTTCTTAAACAACGCTCTTGATGTTAATTCCGTCATAGCTTTGCAATAATATCTTTTTCTTGACATGTCCATGGAGTGTTTGCAACCACGTAGCCATTTTTTATATGTTTTAAGATTCTTGTCTATGGTGTCACGTAGATTTACTCTTTCTAACGGTTTAGTATAAAAGGTGGGTAATAACTGTATTCTTGGGTTGTCACCATCACGTGTTATTCTTTTGTTGATTTCATTAGTTTCAGTGTTGACTCTACTGATTCTTAGCGTGGTTTCTAAAGTTAGTTTACGTAATTTGTTAAGTTTTCTGATCATTGAATCGATACGTACATATTCACCATTATTTTTGAAGTCTTGTTTCCTTGGTTTATTACTCTTTTTTGTATATTGCTTTACATGTGTATGGATCTCTCTGGTTAGCATGTATACAAAACTGTTGTATTCGCTACTTACTGATATGTCATCTGATCTTGCTTTTGCTGAGTTAAATTCTTTTTGTATTTCTGATGTGTCAAGTGTTGCAAGTATTGCTTTTAAGTCTATGTTTCTTGTGATTAGTCGGTTAGGATTTGATCTTGGTTTATACTCTATAACATCTTGGTGATCAATTGATTTTGATAGCGTACAAAGGATGGGGTTGTGGTCTGACAAATTTTCGTTAGTGAGTGTAATTAACTTTTTAATATTGTTTAGGTTAGATGTGAGTAGATAGTCGATGCGTTCTAATCTTAGAAATTTTCTAGTTGGGTTTTTTTTAACTACTACTTGACTAAAGGTAAATTTACGTTTTACTTTGGGTAAACGGGATACTGGATCGAACAGACCAAGACCTTCCTTGAATGTGTTTATTATTTTTAGGTATTTCAGTTCAGATATGTGACATTTTACTAGTTTGTTGTCAATTAGGGCTTGTCTATCTTCTACTGTTTGAGCCATATTCCAGTCACCGATGAATATTTTGTTCGCAAATTTATGCTTGGTGCTAAGGTTTGATATGGACTTCATGAGTATCTCTAGTTGTTCAAGTTTTGAATTAATATGGTATGCACTTATATATATATTGTTGAGTAGTGTAGGATATTTTTTACTGCTGTCGTTTACAATGATTGATTGTACAAACGGGTATTTAGTTTTAATGTGTTTTACTCTATGTGAGATTGATTTTTTTGTTAATGTCAATAAACCTCCTAAAGGTTTAGCACGGTTTGGATTTATTTCTAAGGTTTTACGCTGTATGATTGATATGTTAGTTTCTTTTTTTCGTATCTTTTTAGCTTTGTAAGTGACATATCTTGATTTTGTTTCATGAAGTGTTGGTAAGTTGAATGAGTAATCGTAGTTTTTGAAGTGTGTTTTCATTAACATTCTAAATTTCTGGTTATGGGTTTCTTCGATGTCCAGGTGTATCTCTTGTAGACAAGCTATGTCAACTTTTTGTTTCTTCAAAGTTCTAGCAATCTCCATTGCTTTTCTTTCAAAGGCACCACGAATATTCCACGAAATAATTTTGATGTCGTCTTTGAATCTGCCACCACCGATAATTGGTTCAATCACTGATAATACATTGTAGTTGTTTAGATTGTAACTGTTTAGGATTGTATTCTTTCGTAATGGTTTAGTTTTAAGGATTAAAGTTGCATTGTGGCTTATCAATTTTGAACTGATTGCTTTAGCATAAAGGTCTTTAGTTGGTGATGTCGGATCTATTAGAATGCGTGAATTGTTAATGCTAAATGTAATTGATTTATTATTGGTGTGCTTGAATACTTTTACTTCTTTCTTTTTTATGGAGGTAGTGTCTAAGTGTTTTAGTGTACTAACAAATTTTGCTTGTATGTAGATAAGAGGTTGACAGACGATGAGAAGAAGGTTGATTATGTTTATTTGTTTACGAATTCTGCTAGACTTTGTCTTTGTACTGGTATATTTTCTTTTTATAATAGTAAACTTACATGTACACGAAAGTAAAAGGAACAGAAGGAGAAAGAAAATTGAGAGTGAAGATAGAGAGAGTTTTTTTGTAGGACAAAGCTTTTTACTTTTGGAGTTTCGTTTGTGAGAGAGTTTGTTTTGGAGACGAGTACGAGAGAGCAACAAAGAGAAGTAAATTATGTTTATCGTTTTCCTTATGTAGTTACCTGTGAAACTGAAAGCTTGTATGAACAGTGAAAGTAACAAGAAACAAGACATAACAACAAGGAAATTTATTAGTGAGAGGGATTTGGGTATGAAGACGTCAGCTTGTGTCTTTGTTATATTATCTGATGATTCTTTCATCCGAGAAGAAAACGCCAGTGGATCTATTTCCAACTTCAAGTACAAAGTGCTTGTAGAGGTATGCATTGATGAGGTCACTTTTTTGGTTGGAGTTGCGAGTTTCAATGATGTAGTTATCAGTTCTTGAGCCTCCATTGGCTGAACAATCGTGTACAACGGAGTGGACAAAGATCTGAAAGGTATTAGTTTTTTGAAAGAGGAAATATAATAATTAAAAGGACAACGTACACCAGTGTATGCGAGCATTCTTGCTACATCGTGAGCTGCATGTTTGGAGCTTAGTTTACCCATGTAAATTTTTCGAGCAAAGGGAACATTACATCTGATTGGGAAGAGAGTCGCTTTGCCATTAATCATCAATTTGAGCTTGTTAATACCGCTTGAGTTAGCCATGATTACATGATTTTTTTGTTCCAAGACATGGAGCGTGATTTCAAAGACTTTGACATTGCCGTTCCTGTTTTCGAAGTCTCTTGTATGTTCGACAAAAGGGATATATTTGGTTGGCCAAGCGTTAGTGATAGTAGTGGTTAAGAATTTTTCAGGTAGTTGGATTACCCATTTGCGGTTAACAACACAGTTGTAGATGAATTTAAAAAAATTCCTTTGGCAGGTGGTATCAGCCATGTCTTCACAGGTTGGAAGGAAAACTTGGTGAATACGACAAGGGTTTTTTGCGATCTTGAGGTGCGTTTGAATTTCTTTTGCCAAGTCAATGGTTTGCGTTGCTGTAAGTTTGGTGTAGTCGGTTCCATAAATGAGAAAAGTACAATTGTTCCATTCGAAGAAACAGCCCTTGACTAGACTTCCTATTTGTGCCAATCTTTCTTTTTCCATTGATGCTAATGCAAGCTCACATGGATTAGGAGAATTTGTTGCTAGAGCCATTGAAGCGCAAACAAAGGAGCCAGAATAAACCATTAATTTGGAGAAATGGTCTACACATTGGATCTTGAAACGTGAGTCGGTTGCTTCTTCCTCTTCTTCTGCGAAAAAGGCATCTTGTTCTTTCATGTAGTCCATGAGTTCAGGTTCATCTTCAATAGCTGCTTTTAAGGTTCCATCTGCATTACGTTCAAGTATGATGGATTGAGCTATAGCAGTTGCTGAGTTGAGTCTTTTCAGTACATCTTCTTGTTCTTTGGTCTTGAGGATGGCTGTTAAAGAGTTTCGGTAGGATTCTTTGAGGACAGGGTTTGTGATGAGTGCAAGTTCTGCTTCAGCTTGTTCTTTCGTTAAGTTTTCAAAGTAGCGACGGTTGAGTTTCTTGTCTTGAAAGTAGGTGTTCTTTGGAGCGGCCATGCTTGTTGCTTTGTGATGTTTTGCGAGGTATGGACTTTTGTGGTGCAAATCCTTGATCTGTGAATGGGATTCTGAGCGATTACAGGAAAAACAAAGAGGTTTTTGTGTTTTTAATTTCGTAATAATCACTGAATAAAAATTAAGATTTACCTGGAATTCTGTGCTCTGTGTTATTGCGTTTTGATGTCCTCTATAAGTGTTAGGTGTAAGGAGATGTTGATTTGCAGTGTTTTGTGAGAAATTTATATCCACCGGTTCGAGGAACGTGATTTCAACTTTATGCGCGCGCAAAAAACCAATACAAATTATTAGGAGAAAAATAACTTTGTTTTTATTTAGTATTGATATTGTTGTTGATACAATGAGGTTTAAAAACCATAAAAGCCAGAGTAAAATATGGGAGTTTGAATTATACTGCTCGTATTTTATATCACGACACGTAGCCTGAGCCGTGTGGCACCAGCTGGGCGACCATTTAAGTCTTTCTGCCCAACCACCGGTTTTGCCTTGAGGTGTATTCTGAGACCTCTCCTCAGCCATATTAGTTAGCTTGGCAGCCTTTTCAACTCTTTGCGAGCGAATTTTTTGTTTACGCGGGGACATCACTGTACCTGGTCCCGCGGACAACTTCTCGGCCAACGATTGCGTCTCCGTATAACCTGGTTTGTTAGTAGCCGCGAAACCAAGTCCCAATGTGATCCATTGCAACGTATTTATGTTATACGAGCTCATAGCGTTGTTATTAGGGGATACCACGGAAAGGTGAGTTGTCATCATCCCCCAGGTACACTGAACTGGCGTGCGTGACTTGCTATGACTAAAAATGGTTTTATTTTGTGTGGTTTTTTTCGGGTAACCAATTGCATCATGCATGATGCGCTAAAACCTGTCGGGTAATCGTGTACCTTTGTTAAATTAAAAAAAAATGTCAGTTTTTGCTAGAAGAGCACTATTTACACCGTATTCTGTGCGTAGCACACAACGTTATAAGAGGCGTTTTTGTAGAGTAAAGAAATTGGGCACAAATGTAACAAGGAAGATTTATTCTGAAAAAATTCGCTTAAGCCAGCGTTTTTACTGTTCTGTACCCACCAATAACGACGACATGTCTAAATCAAACCAAATCAAGACAGGCTTGGATATTAACTTGTTCCGAAAGGAAAAAGGCGGTGCGTTACGAACTGAACGACAGTAAAAACTCCTACGCCTATAGTAGTAACGTGTTGCCTTATTTCTTGCGAAAACAGCCAAGAATAAAAACAAACCATATTTTTATAGCGTAAACGTGCTGACACATGAGCAGGTAACCCTCAAGTAGTAAAAGATTCTCAAAAGGCGCGTTTTAAAGACCCTGCCATCGTAGATGAAATTATTGCGCTAGATGCCCAATGGAGGAAAGGTTAGTGTTACACATACGCCAAACCACGATTAAGATTTTTTTTAACTCGTCCGGACTTCAATACTTTCTTATGTACACCAATCTGACACATTTACAGAGCAATTCGAAGTAGAACAGTTGAAAAAACAGAAAAACGCCTTGTCTAAAGAAATGGGCAAATTGTTCAAAGAAGTACGTTTTTTTCTCGTTAACACGCGTCTATCTTGTACCCAAATATCCAGTCTGGCTAACCTATAATCTCTGTAGAAAAAAAAGGATGAAGCCAACGCAAAACGCGCTGAATCCAAAGCATTAGATGCCAAAATGCAAGAGTTGGTTAAAAAAGTACAAGAAACAAAACTCGCACTTGAAGCCAAACTCAACCATGTCGGTAATATTGTACACCCTTCATGCCCAATCTCCAAGGATGAGGTGCGTTCCCACAGCCGAATTTAAAACAAGTTTTTCTCGTGAACACCAAAATGCTTTGATCTTATTTTATTTTTGTTTTGACGCTCATGCTGATGTTGTTCTAGCACGATAATGATGTTGTAAAAACATGGGGTGAATTTAAAAAAGTGCCTGGTTTGTACCATCACCATCAAATTCTTTACATGATTGGCGGTTTTGAACCTATTAGAGGTAGTGTGTGCTGTTCTTTCACTTTTTTTTTATTTCGCTTTTTTTTTGTTTTCAAATCAGTACCGACGCTGGTGCTGATGTAAATGCTCAGCGAATAGTAGAGTTTTTCAGTCGAAAAAAAAGTTTCTACGTTTTTGTTTATCTGCGTAGTGGTCATTGTTCTACTTGCTAATATGAATTGTTATTTAGGATCTAATGTAGCTGGTCACAGAGGATACTACCTTACTGGACCTGGTGTCGCACTCAACCAAGCGCTTATCAACTACGGAATGAAGTTTTTGGCCAAGAGAGAGTACACGCCTATCCAAACACCTTTCTTTATGAACAAGGATGTAATGGGAGAAGTAGCACAACTCGAGGTACACATTGAAGGGTTTAATGGATTGAAATATTTTTCTCAAAAGCAAAACGTTTACATAACCCTTTCAGTTCACTCACGCCTTTGCCATAGCAATTTGATGAAGAATTGTACAAAGTAACAGGAAACAAGGATGCAGGTGAACAATACCTCATTGCAACCTCAGAACAACCAATCTGTGCTTACCACAGGTACCCAGAACGCAACCAAATGTCTACTTGGAGACCAGTTTTATTTTTCTTTGAAACTGGCTTTCTTGCTTCTCTAGTCCTGTCTAATCTCGTTTCTTAGAGGTGAGAGACTTGATGAGAGCGAACTTCCATTGAAATACGCTGGTTACTCAACATGCTTCCGTAAAGAAGCAGGTTCTTCAGGAAAAGACGTTTGGGGTATCTTCCGTATCCATCAGTTCGAAAAAATCGAACAATTTTGCATCACTACACCAGAAAAATCATGGGAGATGCATGAGGCTATGTTGAAAGCATCTGAAGACTTTTATCAATCACTCAGTACGCTTCACAGAGTTTTTCATTTTTTGGATGAGTTTGGCTCACAATTTGATTGTAGATTTACCATACCATATTGTATGCCTTGTTTCTGGTGAGTTGAATAACGCCGCTGCTAAGAAGTACGATTTGGAAGCTTGGTTCCCTGGTACGTCTTTTTTTTTTTGTGAAACTTTTTTGGGTTTTTTTTCTTAGACAGCTATTTAACATGTTCGTGTTGAGTTTGATGAGTTATTTACGTTTATTTAAGGTTCTCAATTGACTGAACCAGTCCACCGTGAATTGGTATCATGCTCTAACTGCACTGATTACCAAGCACGCCGTTTAGAAATTCGTTGTGGTCAACCAAAGCAAGGTACAAAAAAAAAGAAGATTTGACGTTTTTTTCTTCTTTTTTTTTCTCTTCTGTTGCTGTTGCCCGTTCAGTTTTCTCATTCTTTCTCCAAAGGAGACCGTGGTCCACGTTACGTACACATGTTGAACTCAACATTAACAGCTACTGAGCGTACTATTTGTTGTATTTTGGAGAACTACCAAGACTTGGACGAAGAAGGAAAGCTTCTCGGTGTCAAAGTCCCTGAAGTGTTGCAACCTTACACTGAAGGATTCTTGAAAGATAAAGCTTACATCCCAGTTGTAAGGGAAGCACCAAAACACTACAACACTAACTCGTACGTAATTTTTTTCAAACTTTTTTTTTTTCCTTTTTTTTTGAATAATTTGTTGTTTGCTTTTCTTTCGTCTTTCTTGGTCCACCCCTTTGTTTCTAATTTTTTTTTTTGTTGTAGACTTAAGAAAGGAAAGGGTAAGAAGCATTAAGTCCCTTATTGATGATGTAATGTCTACTAAATCGAATAAAGATATCAGAACAAAATGTTTGTGATTTCAAAAGTTTTTTTTTCTTTTAATGCAATTCCACTCCAGTAGGGAAACACCTAGGAAAGTGAGATTTAAACTTAAGTGTTCGCGCCTCCAAAGCGATTTCGGCCTTTATGCCACCTACCTTTACCAACCGTTCTACCCCTTTCATTGCGGATTTTCGCTTCCTTACACCTCGCCTTAATGAGTAGAAATGTTAAGTCCTAAGGTTACATGGTTTAGGTACACAAAGTTCAACAGTACAGCATCGCAACAACTTCTCCTAGTTGTACTTATATGCGTTTCAGTAGTATATTGTGCTTCGTGTACTTACTGGATTGGACCATATGGGAGTGACACTGTGCGCAGTCAGTAATTTCTAGGGTCAACAGCGCGCTTTTAGATACTCAAAAGCATATGGGGAACCTCGTTGCGATATTCTGCTTTAAACAAGGAAACTACCCAAGTACATTTTTTTGAGCCTTCAAAATCAGGTTAACAGTTATATAGCACATCACATATGGGCTGATACAGCCGCAGTAAAGTTTTATGCTAAAGGAACAGTTGCAATAGACTCTTTCGTAAGGGCTGCAAACCTGATAATTCTTCATTAACCGTTTTACTCTAGGTTCTTAGGAGTACTGAATACAGAGGCCTAACAGCATCGCTCAATAACATGACAATTAAGAATTTGACAAGTTCAGGCCTTGACGCTTTGAATCGTAATTGTGTGACGTGCAACAGTGTTAGTGCCGAAGCTGTTAGTGTTTCTGCTCACGAAGCAAAACTTGGATATGAGAAAGGAACAGTACTTCTTCTAGCAAGTCGTATAGTTTTCTTAGAAGAGTCTACAGTTTATGGAGAAAATATTGCTCTTGGAAAAATCACAAGTACTTTGTTCGCTAGTTTCTCGACTATAGCTACCTCAAAGAATATTTCTCTCGGATCGGGTATGTGTTAGGATTACATTGTACCGAGGAAAAGTAAAAACTAATCACGTGCTTTTTTTTTTCTTTAGATATTATACACCTTGAACACAGTACTGTCTCTACACCTCCTAAAACAGAAATAATAAGCGAAATGAAACACTTTGAAATGTACAATAGTGTACTTGATAATGTTGGTGTACGTTAATTCAAATCAGTTGAACTATGAGCCAAGACAAGTTTTCTTACTTTTTTCATTAGGGAAGCATATTTTTTGACAAGTTTTCAACTGGTGTCAATGTGAAGATTACTTCTTCTGAAATAAAAGGGACTACAATAAATCCTTTAACTAGAATGATAGGCGAAATATCTGACAGTTTTTAGTAATTGTGAAGCTTACGTATGGAGCACATTCGTTTACTTTTTTTTTTCTTTGTTTTTTCTTATATTGTATCACGCCCTCATTGCTCTGTTTCTCATACAACTCTAGACTGGACATCCGGCTATTAAAACTAACGATAGAGACGCTGTGGTTGTAAAGGATAATCAACCATGTAAAGTAACAAGTACGTTAACAATTCATTTGGATTTGATTACACTTATTAGCTCTTTTTTTTTTTCAGCGTGCCGGTTTTTGTTCACCATATGATTTATTTCTTTGTGAAAAATGTGATAACAGTACTGTCGCTATTTAATAAAAATCTGAATTCTATTAAGCTACCACTTATCATAAACTTTTGCAATGGCTAGTAACCGAGTTGTTGGGAACTACACTTTTTATTTCTTGTCATTGATTGTTGGGATAGACTCTTTGTGAGTAATTTTATCACGGAAAGGTCACATTCTAGAAGCCAAAGATTGTAGTTTACAATTATATGAATGCAAATGTCAAGGTAGACATCATTGTCTTCAAATAATCCAAGTTTTTACTTAATTGATTAACAATATGTTTTTTTTGTGCGTTATCGCAACCTTACTCCTTGAAATATGTCATATTCTACAAGAAACAAGAATCATGTAAATATGATTTTCTCTGGACGTCTGGGTAAGTTTGGATCAGATGTGTACCGACACGTGGCTAAAACAGGTGTTAACTATTTCCAATGTTTGATTTTAGGATTTAAACAATGAATGGTGTACCATTCCCTGTGTTTTATCGCAAGCAGTTGCACTGAAACACATATTCTCTGAAATATTCATTGTGACTTGTATCTGAGGAACACCTAAATTTTAAAGAAGTTGGTTTGATCCTGCCACATGTTTTTAACAACTTATCATTTTTGTACCTCTTGGTGCAGGCACAATGCCTGCAACTTCATAGCTTGCAATCTTAACATTATCACGTGTAAGGCTTCTATTTCCTTCAAAAAACTGAAAGACGAATTAAAAAAAATCAAACTAATTGAAAGCATGTCGTAGTACTTGAATGAGAATGGCAGGTGGGTTATCACTATAAGTTGTGAATACTTGGCTTCTCTTTGTCGGTATCATTGATCCCTTAATTATCATGGGTGTAGCAACACCTCCTATGGAATACGTGTTAAAGAAAACCCCAAAAAATTTAAGTTATCTATATTATTTTGTGCCTGCAGTTTCCAAGGAGATAGTTAGCTTTGTATTTTCAAGAGTAATCACTTCTTCATGAATACTTGGAGCATGTTTAAAAAGAGGAAGGCTAGTAAGAATAGCAAAATATAACGCAGCGCCCTACTTGATTAATTACAAGATGAAAAAACTAACATTACTTTTCGAAGATTATTTTTCTTTTTTTTTAAAACGCAACTGCAAGTGTGTGCTCCTCTTCTGTTTTTTCGTTAAACCTATACACTTTTGAGTAAGGTCCACCGTCAATATCTATCTTCTTAGATTCATTTGAGTACACAACCAGATGATACTCTTCAGGAGGTTTGTCAAAACATGCCTTCTCCTCCACAACACCCTACAATATAGTTAGATCTCTAAGGTGTCAAAGCTGTGATTTAACGAGCTCAGTTAACTTAGCTACCTCATCAATTTCCCATTGTGTTTTGGATCGGGAATCTGTTTCATTCAATACAGACACACAAACTAAGGCCTAAAGACATTTACAATGAAAAAATACATTGACGAAATATTAAGTTGTTTTTGAAACAAAATCACGTGATTCATTAACAATGCTCGCACCTTTTGCAACTCAGGTTTGCTAAGTAAAAAACCAATAACAGCACAAGTTGAATCTGTTACAATACGCAATAATTTATGTCTGAGCTCCTGTGTCGCTTGAAGAACCAAGGTCCTCCGAAAAACAGTAAACGTATTGGGCACAACAACTATCAGACGCATTGGATGCCTTCCTTCAACGTTCGTCAAATCTCTTGAAGCATAATAGATACACCGTTACCTTTGATTCTTGCAGAGCGTATAGAAAGGTCGATGGCATTGATAAGAAAGTTGTAGACCATCTCTGGATCTAATGATTCGTCATCTTCTAAAGTGAAACTTGGCGTCATTTTGGGTTTAGGCTGAGTGAATACAACACCATTCCCTACTTCGTAGAGGGTACTAGGCTTATCTATGAGGTTTAGGATGCGACTATGGCACTATTAACGTATAAGGAACCTAAAATGATGGAAACTGAGCCGTCTTGTGCTATTCGTGCAGCGCTACGCATTTGAATTACTAAAACACCTTCAAAAGGACCCTGTTGGCCACCTTTACGTCTTAAACGTACGTGAAGCGCGTATAGCCGATACGTATTATTAATTCATCCCAACACAACTCATGAAGTAGTCTACAAACGCTAACAGTAATGATAAGCATGTTTACACTATCTAAACGATAATAAGATACCAACAAGCAACACTAGCCGTTTTTCTATCCATTTTAGTCGTAATAGCCACCCACAGCTCAAGAGGTAGCATATCCATGTTTTTCAGTTTATTAGCTCCTCGTCACGTTTTTTTAAACCAACTGAATTGAGATGCAATGAATAGTGCACAACAATGTCCAAATGTCAGTTAAAAAAGTCCTAAAATTCACCGAGTTTTCTGGTAACATCACAAGTTATCAAGAATTTAATTTAACGTTAACGGATTTTGGCAGGCGAAAGTGTAACTGGAAGTCTTATAACTAACTCGTTCCGATTGTTTCTTGTTTGCAGACTGAAAATAAAAACGCTTTAATACAACCGAAGTTCTTCAATCCTTTGCTAAGCTACAATTTATTTAAGTTGGCTGAGCATTTTGTGCTATTGGAGTCGTTTTTGCTCCTCTTCTATGTTCTCTATATGTTACAGCTTTCATATTAGTACGTTTTTCAAAAGCTTTTTTGGCTTCTGGTACCCATCTGTTACGGCGTTTGGACCAACTATTTTTGTTAGACCAAGAAAAAAAAAACAAAAAAAAAGCAAGAAAATTTTAAGATAAATCATACAGTACACGAGAGAACACACTGTCATAAATTGCTTGTAAAAATTATGTTTCATCAAATTACACAACGCTGTAGTTCACAAAACAATACACGTACGGAATACCAGTCACTTTTTCGATTTCAAACCAATCATCGTACATTTCAGCAGTAATCATCTTATCAGCTACCTCATCTTTCTTCCTTGTATCAAATGCTAATATACCTTTCTCATGAGTCTCTGGTGGTACTTGGTTTGAAGTAATAAGCTACAACAGGTATAAATATCCAACAGAAGTAATGGTTTCATCAGTTTGAAGCAATTTGCAACGAGTAATACCATGATGAATAAAAACATACTGAAACGCACCTCAAGCCAAATAGTGATTCTGGGTTTTTCCGAGTACAGAACGCGGTGTTTACCAGGTTTAATACGACCATTTGACGCTTCAACTGCAGCTTTACCGCACCATATTACAGCAGTATCAGGTGGGCAATCTAGCCATGCGTTTGAGTTGTGATCATACAGTTGAAGCCCAGGTTCAGTGGAAACAATGTTTAACGAAAACAGACCTTGAACTATCAGCAACTTTAAGGTAAACTAGCTCAATGTATAAAATTAAACAGTACCTGGATCATAATGCTCCATACAGTTCATCTCAGGCACTTTTTTATTTGTTGCATCTAAGATTTCTTTTTTTAACGTTAGTAGCTGCAATTATGTTCGTTTCGAAGGCACGTGCCTGTATTGTAATATTTAACAATATCTACCATTGCATAGTGCTTTTCTTTGTCGTCTTCTTGAAGACAAGGTAAAGACATCTTTTTACCAAGCTCATTAACAGTAGCACCGAATAAGTCTTAAAAAGAGTGAGCATTAGCTTAAAGACTCATCTATTGAAACACTGAACCACTTTTTACCTTTTGACACGTGACCAGTTATTTCAATCAACACTTTTTCCATAGCCAAGAATACACTTAACACATTCTGAAAGTGATTCGGCATAATATCATAGACGAAATGACTTGCAAAAAACTTAGCCAAAAAAACTTAGAGAAAAAAAACCAAACATTACCTTCCTGTCAAATATCGAAATCCCTCCTTGTGAGGTAACGACGTGTACCCAAATACAGGAGGAAAGAAGTAATGTTGCTTGTAATTGTCATTTGCTGAGAAGAAACCGTTACAGGCGGTAACTGTACGGTTTATATTGTCTTGTGCCAATTTTGTGGTTTTTTCTTCCTTTTGAAGGCTTAAAAGTGCAAATCCACGTTTAATTACGCTATCAGTAAACTCTGAGACGGCTTTTGTGTCTCCAGCATACAGTTCGTCGAGCGAAATTATCTAATCGTTGTAAGTTCGCTTCTAGCGTGTTGTACAATTCGGAGGGAACGTATGCCTTGATACTCGCCATCGAAGAACCGTTATGACGACTATACGCCTGTTTCAATGTACTTTTAACCGAATCTCGCTAAAACGGATTGATTATGACTACTGGATACACTGGTACTGCCAAGCTATTCTTAACGACCAAGGTTACAACGTTAATTACGTTTTACAGCAATGGTTAAGTGAATATAAACAGTCACATGCTTCTAGAAGGTTCTACCAGAAATTGCGCAGAAAGAGCTTTTTTAGTTACTTCATAACATATAGATGGCAACAACACCAGCATTTTCAACGGTTCCTGTGAGACATACACAAATAATCCGAGTCTGACTTTGTTTTTGTTTAGAGCAAAATTCCTCAGTTCAAGATAGTTCTTTGTGGCGATGGAGGTGTAGGAAAGACTTCACTTGTTAGGAGGCTGCAAGGTTGTGAGTTTGACAGAAGATACTATCCCACAATAGGTGTTGAAGTGCATCCTATGACTTGGTATACTACACGTGGATTAGTAGTTTTAAACGTGTGGGATGCAGCCGGGCAATATAGACTACGAGATTCATATTTGTAAGTCTTAGTTGTCAACAAAAATATTTATGTTTTTCTTGTTTAGTTTTGATGCAGCTGCCGGCATTGTTATGTTCGATGTGACTTCAAGAATGACATACAAACATGTACATATGTGGTATAAAGATATAATAAGGGTTTGTGGTAAGATACCAATAGTCATGATTGGAAACAAAGTTGATATCAAAGAAAGAAAAGTATGAAATAGTTGAGTTTTTTTTTTTGAGATGTTCTTGATACTAACTGGCCTTTTGCGTGTAGGTTAAACCGCGCTATATAACTTTTCACAGAAAAAAAGATATACCGTATTATGAAACATCAGTAAAAGCAAACTACAATATCGAGAAACCATTCATAAGCATTCTTCAAATACTGTCTGGGTATGACTTTTTTTAGTTTATTTCTAGCTTCTTTCTTATCTCTAACTCGTGTTATAGAGACCATAAGCTTGAACTAGTTACAGGCATGGCACTAGGACCACCTGCTATTATTTTAACAGAAGAACAAAGAAATCAATTAGAGATTGATCGAGAAAATATTTATAAAGTACCATTACTTCCAGAAGATGATGATATCTGAGAAGTGTACCTTTGCAAGAACTTGGAGTAGCTTCACCCCTCTCAAGGAGACAACAAGCAAGAACAGCTTAAAACACTCCCTGTTACACCACAAATTGAGTGATTTGAGTTCTTTGTGAGTACCGTAAAGCAAAAGGATGACCCAGAAAGCACGTTGGTATTACTTGATGCTCATAGTTTTAGAACCTGGCTATTGTATACTACAAAGCCCTTTCAATCATTTCATTAAGATAAGGATGGTTCATTTCAGTTCATTTGCTGGCAACCTGTTGACTTCTACTCCAACACTATTTTTTTGGCGGAGCTGTACAGCAAATGCCTATTTATGTAATTTCAAGCATAAAATAAAATGGTTGATGTAACTCTAAATTTATTTCTAAATGGAATAAGGACCACGTGCTAACTACTAAGAATTTTCTGTTTCATCAAAATGTTTAGCAGTCCCCACTTCTCTGTTAAATACATCTCGCATTTTAAAAGGAAATAATCTTTTTCTGAATGCCTAGTTCAATATTAGTACATTATGCTACAAGTCATTTGTTTGTAACACTGTACCGGTACATAGTATGCAACGACTATTAGTATTATTATCGATAGTATCACTATAACTACAATGGCAATGATCAAGTATGTCCACCAATGAGAACACGTGTTATTGATAGTGACAACAAGTGAGAACTTGGATGTAGCCCACTTTTGTTCATACTCTGATGTTTTACAGCTGTCACTGTGAATAACTTCAATGTTTGAGAAGCCATCAGTGTGGTTCAGGCATGAATACTCAAATAAAGTATGCTCGGTACTTTCCTTGTCATCAGTGTGAACAATAAGACTTCCTGAAGGATTAAAGCAGCCTACAGTTGTCAAAAGAAAAAACCCCGACCTAGTACTTGTTCTCATAAATACCTGTAATGTTCATATGCCCTCCTTTACGAAAGGTGAGTGTATGGTTTGGACTAAGCACATAATCTCCATTGAATACTATGACTTTATTTACTTCTATGTTTATTTGTATCACAGGTTCGGAAGGTGTGCTTGGTACTGCTGTAGAAGGTTGAGGTGTAGGATTAAATGCTGTGGTAGGAGGATTTGTTGGTAAGTTGGAAGGAGAAACTGTAGGAGATGAGGTAGGTAACATGGTTGGAGAAATTGTTGGACGAGCAGGAATCGTACTAATGTAATTTAGAACGGAAACTATGTCGTTCAACTAAACGTACGAGTCCACTCGCTGAACGTAAGAGTTGCCAAATGTGGACGCAGTCACAATGGTCGCATTAATAGTGGGTTGATAATCCTTTTCAAAGTCAAAAAAGTAAAGCAGATCTTCGTCTGCTAAGTGCACATCAGGGTTCATTGCTCGTTCAATAATCTCATCATCCGATAGTTCCCTATCAAACTTTAATTAAACTAAACAAAAGACAAACAGAACCTTTTCCATATACCCACGTCGTCAATATCACCCTAATTGTGCTCATTAATATCTAGGCGTTTTATAGCACTCTTGTGAACGCACATAGAACCCGTACGCAGGAGCGTCCAAATGATTAGATAAGCAACCAATTGTAAAGTACTCCTATGTTTGTACTTAATAGGTATGGAAATTAAAGTGTTAGCTACGTACTCTTTGTGATGGAGATAATGTAAAGGTGGAGGTAGTTGCAGTTTTCACTATTGTATCGTCTAATGTCTTTATAGTTATTCTATTTTGGTTCAAATCACGTGAAAAATAAACATACGTCTAATATTATATTGGGTTAGCAACAAACGTCTTAAAGTGAGTAAGCCATACCCATTGTTGTAGCATGACTTGTGGGTGAATCGCTGGGTTAAAAGAACTGCTGGGGTACTTTCTGAAACTTGTGTCATAGGTCTCAAATGTGAGTTGCCGAGGGTACAAGGTTCGGCTATAGCTTCCAACATAAATCATGGATCCATAGCTACCAGCTGTTCCCGAAGGCTTTGTTGAAAATATAGTATACAATGGACAATTACTACTGGTTGGACAAGGCCTACTTACATCAGATAAAGAGATATCGACAAAAGAAGAAAAGCACGTGGGCAAAACGCCAAAAAAACCAAAAATAAGTGCACAGAAATTATTCGAGAGTAACGACGACAAAGTACGAACTAACCAAGTAATACTATATTTTACCCATGCACCAACTGATATTACGCTGTAATTGCTAAAATTTTCGCCGTCAACGCGTATACCATCATTGAAACTAAAACGTTGGTTTCCTTCACTTTCAAAATGAGCTACCATACCAGCAGGAGTACCTTACAATAAAATTAAGAGCAAAAGTTTGTAAGAGGAACTTTCTTTTACAACACTAATTTAGTATTTTTTCAAACAAAACTATACGCACACTGCGTAAGCGTAATCATGGCCAACAATACTAATATTAAAATCTGTCTCTCCTCCATATTGTAATTGGCGTAAACAGAACCTAAAAGAACTTGCTAGGCTTTTTGGGTGTAATTAACGCGTTTTGGAAGTGGTAGTGACTTAATACCTGGATTCACAAACAACTTGTTTTGGTTTTGTTTATCACGTGATAAAATATCTCCTACTTCTTATATGTCATCACACGCTGTTGCCTGGTGCCCTGGTATGGTTAGGCAGGAAATTTAGCTATATACTGTTTAGCTTTTGTCAAAAAAACAAAGAAAAGTTTAAGAACCCTCATTTTTAAATGGATACGACGCACAGGTGTTTAATTCATTAAAAAATGTAGTGTCGAAAAGTCTCATGAAAATGACAAAAAAGTTACAAAGTGTTGCTTCCCGTGACTAGTCACATGACAGCACATGTTTTATCGGATTTATTTTCTGTTGTTCCCTTGTGATGGCTGAATAACCAACCAGCTTCTGATACTTGGCATAGTACTACAAAAATAGTTAGTTTAGTACTCAGACTAAGGTGCAAACATACGCTCTTCTGCCCCGTCACCTGTTTTTGAACTCACTTCAACATAACTATGAGCCTAAATCACAGCGAGTAAGTTTAGAACAATGGGCGGAAATGTGGCAGTACATACACCAATTTTTTCTGCTAAATGTATTCCTTCTTCTCTTGCGATGGCTTTCTCTGTGCGTTTATGGCCTCTATCCATTGAGTGCAACTCCCTTAAGTCTAGCTTTGTACCAACCAATACAACAGGTACATCTGGGCGATAATATCGAAGTTCAGGGTAGCACTTTACAACGCAAACGAGATCATTAGCTTAGTGACTCTTGAGTTAAACAAAAAATTGTGGCAATAATTAAGTGCACAATGTGGCTTACCTTTGTCAATACATTTTCGTAACTAGTCCTGTTTACGAGACTGAAAGCAATTATCGCTACACTCTACAGAAAGCAAAGAATTAACAACAGATACTTCACAACTAACTATAGCTTACATCAGCATTGGTGTAGCTCACAGATCGAATCCTGTCGTATTTTTCAGGCCCTGCAGTATCCCACAAGCCTATAAGGTACAACATGAGTTACAATAAACAAAGCAACGAACCTAATTCTATCTTGTGTCCACACGTGTTGACATGCATCCTAAGAGAATAAGTAAAGTCTAAAGGACAGAAAAAAAAAGTTACATAGTGTCCAAATGTATACTAAAGCCAGGTCACGTGAGACAAGAAAAACTGAGATAAAAGCCTCAATGCTCTGCGTACACATTATTTTCTAATACTGTCGGAGTGTAACCCGACGGAAACCTCTCTGGTACTGTTTTTACTGGTGATTGAATACTCTGGACGTACTTAAGGCTATTCTGCTCAGTAAGCTTGTTTTACCTGTGTCTAAGTTAGCTTACGGTGTAACATACCCTCAAAAGAATGAAGACGCAAGATACGAGGTATTTAATGAGCTTTCACGTAAAATGTTGTTTTACCAACAGCACTATCTCCAAATACTACTAATTTTACTCGAGGAAGTTCGCCGTTGTCGCTTTTATTGTCTGTTGAGGATTTCATTTCGGCTAAAGCATACTAGCCTTGACTTGATGCTAATTTTCATGGCTTGTTCAATTTGGGTAGAGTTGAAACAAATTAGATACTCGTACTTCACAATGGCACCACTGGTAACCAAAATCTTGTTTGATTCACATAAATCGATAAGACTCTTATCAGTTTCTATAGAAGAAGCCTTTGGGTGTTGTTGAGACATGGTATGATGCTTATATCAAGTTCACTAGACTTGCTCGTAATCCAGAAAATCAATATCGTTGTGATTTAAATCCAGGAGAGTTTGTTGTTTATGATAACTACAAGTACGTCTTTTTTTTGGTATGGGCTGAGATAAAAAATTAACATGTCAATTTAGGATGCTTCATGGCCGTAATGCGCTTTCAGGCAACAGGCACTTGCGTGGGGTATGTGCAGTAAAGTTGCAAACATTTCGGAATTTAAAACTTTGTGTAGGTCTACTATGAAGAACTATGTCCAGAACTACAGAAAAAACAGTAGACAAATAAAGACACTATCAGGATTTTCTCATAAGTTTCCTACCACATTTTGAAGATCTCTTTGATTTCTTTTAATTATTTAACCGTGTTGATATTTCTTCTGTGGTAGATAAATCACGTGTGCAACAAAATTAGGTTTCTTTGAATTGTTTAGTTTTCGCTAAACAAAAACATTTGTTTCAGTTTTCGCTAAACAACAACTGAATTGTTTCAGTTTTCGCTAAACAAAAACATTTGTTGTAAAGCATGGGAAGCAAAGGGTCGAAACAAAAACGCAAAAATGCGTTTCAAACAGAAAATCATGACTCCTGTACCAAAAAAGCGTTAGTAGTAGGTAAGTGACAGCTAATACAAACAACCCAATAACGAACCGTTAGGACCATCCAAGAGTGGTACTATTGTGGTATTATGGGCAGTTTTTATTGCTTACAAAGAGAGTTTAGGTAAATCAACGCTATTGATGCATTTTAAATTGTTTTGTAAAATAAGGCTTAGTGATTGGTACAATGGACGTGGTTTATGGTTTTTGCAGAGTTTTTTTTGGAGTGTATCCCAATTACCCGAATTCTCGAGTCTGGAGAGTGTAAACAATATTTACAGTACTTCGTAACGTCTTACACATAAATATTAGACGACACAAGATACTGTCAACTCTTTTATGGCTCGAACCGACAAAATGTTTTGGACACAACAACGGATTGACACATTGAAACTGTACTCTTCTTTATTTCATAACATTTTTCGGTTAACGGCTTTGACCCAGGTTGCAACAAGACCAAGCTTTCATGAACATGATTACATCTATTACGTCTAAATCTATGCCGTTCTCCCTCAAGACAAATGCAAAAACGTGAGTTAAGTCTGTTGTTATTTTCCATGCTGAGTTCTTTACTTTCAGTTACATTGCTTCAGTTTGCTGTCAATCTGCTGATGCATTCTTTGTGACCAATGAACAGCTTCTTAATCTACATTCGTTAACCACTGGTGTTGTAGAAGATATCTACATTGTGGATGGTACCAGATATAAAATAGTAGATACTTCAGGTGGGTAACAGCAGAATTGTGATTGTTGTTTTTTGTTACTTCTTTTTTCATAGGTTTCTATCATGAACGCAAAAAAATCAAAATTCTTAGCTTCTATGGTGCTGACTGCATATTTTTTTGTGTATCTCTCATTAGGTATCCTCACCTGCTGTCATTTTTTTTTTTTGTTTTTTTCTTATTATGTAGTTTTTTCCCTCACTCGCAACAACAGTTACTTGTATTTCGTTTCTCATACAACCTATGACTTTGAAGACTCCTGTATGTTTCTCAATACTATTGCAAAGTATCAAAATTTCATCACTGCTCCTATTATCCTTGTAATGACAAAGCTTGACATCTTTGAACAAGAAATACAAAACCATCCAGAAAAATTCAAAGAGTTCTTCCCAGATTACAAAGGTACAACATCCTTTTGACCTTTTTATTTGTAATTTTATATACTTATTAGCTTTTTATCATTAGGAAAAATGAACGCTTATGATTGTGGCATGTATATGGTCGATGTTTTATGTTCAAGAATAGAAAATCCAAGAGGTGTTATTAAAGTTCTTTTTGTTTCTTTGATGGAACAAAATACAAACCTCATTCCATACCTTGTAAAACAAATACCAGAGAAAAGAGAGGTCCAAATAGACAAGAAAACTTATATTTCGCCACGTAAGTAAAAACTATATCTTGAATGAATACTGATAAACGTTAGCAACATCAATCCAACCAATAATAGTTCCAAGAAAGCTGTCAACATTGATAACAGACTTGACTAAATTGAGCCAAGAACAGTATGCTAAAAGCAACACAGATAACGCTCTCATATGCGCAATACGCGAACACAAGCGTAAAGAATGCGTGTCAGATAAGACTTCACTTCTAGAATCCCTTCAAAAGCTGTTCGAATCGGAAACTCAGGACTTTACCATTGTTGCTGGAAAAGACAGTATTAAATGTCACAAGGTTTGTTATTACTGTACTACACTCTATCTCCTTTATATTTATTTTCCTGTAGTCTATACTTATGTGTCGGTCTTCGTTCTTTGAAGGTGCTATTCTATCTAAAGAACTTGGGACAAGTGGTGACAAAAACGATAGTATTACCTTAAATGAAGATCCTTTGATTATCAACATTTTTATTCATTTTGTCTACCTTGATGAAATACCTCATGATCTTGATTTGGCTACTCTATTTAAAGTCTTAAAGTTCTCTGATAAATATTGCATAGATTCTTTACAATCTCTTGTGATGAATGATCTCCTTAATCATAGTGCAACAAATATAAAGATAATGAGTGAGATTCTTGAATACGGATTATTGGCATGTAACCCTGTTATCAGAAACACTCTTACTTCTTGGGTCCTCTCCCAAGATTCAACATTGATTCGAAGCTTTGTTGAAGAACGAGGAGATACAATACCTGTAAGACATCTCCTGTCAGTTCTACCATCGTTAAAACCGGATGCTGCTAATAAATAGGAGTTCTCCTCTTCGTAACACCTAGTGTAACCTCTTTGATATTGTAAACAATCCACTATTTTGGAAACGAATTAACTATTTTGTTTAATTGGTAGTTTGTATCTAATCATACAGTACCACTACGCTCTTATCGGTAACCAAGTCTTTAGTAAAAATAGATATTAAATTTGTCTCTTCCAGTGGAACACAAGAAACATCAACAAACCTTTGATTTCAAAACTACGGCCACTTGTGAGCATCAGAGCAAAAAAATGTGATGTCAATGTTTTTCTTTGTTTCGCAAAGTCACAAACTGTAGGCTGGTATGCATCAAGGCAAACGAAGTTTGGTGCATGCGAACCAAGAGAAATCACATGGCGATTTGACACCAGAGACATTAGCGCTCATTTTACGCCATTTAAACAAAAAACAACGTATTAACGCATCTACAGTTTCTCACGTGATTAATAACATATATTAATAACATCATTCGCAATAAAATTGGCGTTTATGAAATCAATTTGAAAGAATCCTCAGAATGTAGCGTTCTCAAAGGCAGTCCGTTTCTGAAAAACACAACGATTGATTGTAGTTGGTTGGATCTATCACATGATGAGTTGACTTTCTGGTGTTAAGTCAATAAGTTTGAGAGAATCAAACATTACAGACTCAGGTATCCTTACATTAGTACAAGGAGGCAAGCACACCATTCACACCATTGACTTGGCTTCCACAAAGATAACAGATGATTCATTAACTGCACTCAGAGGTGTACACACAATTAATATATGGAACTGTCCGAATATTAGAGGTAAAGGATTAAAGGCACTCAAAGACGCACATGAAATTACAATAATGTCCCAGAAAACTGGTGGTTCGAACACCTTGGTAATGTCCACACTGTTACTATTTTCAAAGGACAATCAATAACAGATGATGGACTCAAATCATTGGTCAATGTCAAGAAGTTACGTTTGAATAATTGTTCTGAAGTAACAGACTCTGTTTTCAAGCATTTGATCAATCTTGAACATTTGATACTTTTTTTTTGTTCTTCGATTACAAACGATTGTTTGAAACACTTGACTTCTCTCAAAACACTCGAGAGTCATGAAACCCTTATTACAAAAGAATACGTTGAGGCATATGGTATAACTTGGATTCCTTACTACTAAAGGAGGTGAGGTCATTGTTTTATACAAAAAAACCACGTGATAGTCGACAGAAAGTAACACTACAAAAGATACATGCAATTGATAGACATAGAGCACGCCTTGGCTTAGAGTCACAGGTCTCATATAATTAATAAAATAAGTACTTAGGGTTTCAAGACAAGCAGCAGTTCTATTCTTGTTGGACCCATTCAATTATTATGTGTACAACAAACACTAGCATTGTGAAGGTTCAAAGTTCTTTATTACGAATGAGTTTTTTGAGATGTTTACTCAACAAGAAGTCATCATCTTGAACCATGTTTGAGTATGGAAACACTTAATTAGTATTTCCTTTAAATATTTCAATGACACGATCTCTTACAAGTAATAGACCTGTCTTCTCAAGTGTGAGGTTTATTCTAAAGTATCCAGGCTTTAATTTTGGATCACCTAGTCATGTGGTTAGTTAAACAAAAACTCAACAAATAGAATAGTTGTAAATGCTTGAGTAGCCGAGTGATGTTTTCAGTTGTAGCCTTATACAGTAAGTTGTAACAAAGCGTTTACAATTGTCATGTGTTACGATAATCTTAAGAATAGTGTCGTAAAAAAAAAGGTTTTTACATACCCATTACATTTTACCAAACACATCACCTTTTTGGCCTACTATTCCTTGTCCATCAAATAAATCATAACACTCGGTGCTCGTATAGTCGTTGCATTTCAACCTACAAACGATCAGATACTTGTGTAGTCATTTAATGGTTCGCCATAGTAACAAGTATTTGGAGTTGATTCAATTTCGAACCCACTGTTTGGATTCTCTGCGCTTGCCAACAGTACTCCATCCCAGAACTCTTTAAGAATCGCCTGAGAGAACAATGTTAGCTTGCTTTTTGACTAGAATATATACCTTAACTTCCTTTCTGAAAACATCACCTGTGGATGTACCCAGCCAACCAAATTGTGAACTACACAAGTCCTATTCTGTATGTTAATGAACCTCAACGGTTCCTGTCACATCATGGGACTACCTCGGTATGTAATATTTGATTTTGGGTGAATAATAAGAAACTTGGCGTATTGGTTATCTCACATGTTTCTTTTTTTGGCTTGGTTTTTCGCATTATGCACGTGCTGAGATTAATTTGTTGAAAGGAGGTATGGCTAGATTGTATTTTACCAATATCAAGGGTAGCCAAAGCCGTACAGTATTTTCAGTAGAAATACTTGATGGGCGTATTGAAGAACGATTTAGCCATCAAAGAATGTGTTCTTTGTCACGACTACAAGAAGAAATATCTTTTGCTGTTTTTACTGTATTTCACAGAATTCCTACAACAATGTGCTAATAGTTTACCACTGTGTCGCACAGTGGGCTTATCTATATAAACATATCCTCAAGAACACCACGGATGAGACGCTCAGTATTGACTCCAAAGAAGCTAACCACACAAGCAATCTCTGTATTGAGCAGCATGAATGACGAGCAGTTTCAAGAAATCATCAACCTAGACAATACCCCAGCTCCTGTTCTTGAACACTTTTCTGATCGCTTGGCGCATGTTTACACAACCAAGGTTTCAGAATCATTATTTGACTTGGGTGTACCCTCTATTACGCTTGGAACACTCAAGAACAATACTGATATGCAGAAAAAAGTGTTGTCGCAACTCATCAAGAAGTTAACGGCTAAAAGAAGCATGGTAGCTTTCCATGAGAGGTTTGCTGAGTGGCTGCGTAAGCTTAAAGAATACACGTGCCCAAAACTTGACTGTCAAATTAAACAACTTGAAACGATTAAAAACATTATCACTATTATCGGTTATGGTAAGTGTAGGCTTCAACCTGATGTTTATAGACTTCCTAGAATCCATGGAATGCGAGGTTAATTACATGCAACAAATCTGCAGCAAGATACAGTTCGGAAATGAATTTGCTGTTGGGTTTTATTTTAATCATATTTCAGAACCTACCTACATTGCTAGAATCACCCTAATACAGTACCACAGCCTTGAATATGCAACTACAGCCAGTATGAAACAGTATAGTAGAGTTAAACCAGAGGCTCTATCCTGCTACCCTGAGTTTGATTTTCTTTTCTACAAGGAAGATGCAGTGTATAAACAGAATATTGATTTTTGGAAAAACCCGTTGCGGAAGCTTCAAAAACAAGTCTTTAATCTCATCAAACCACACCTCGAAGAGGGTGAAGAAATGTTATTTACTGAAAAACAATTCATGGGAGCTTTACTCTTAGCATGTAGTGGTGGCATTAGTTGGTACCCAGGCTGTAAAATTGAAAAAGACTTTGTTCTTTATTTTGAAGAAGAAAGCACTCTTAGCTAATAAACATCTAAAATGTTCTTTCCGCCTAATTTTGTCGTGATCTGTACCACGTAAGTTGTTTGTCTCTAGCACATTGGTCTTATCACTCACAATAAACAAAACTATGACAGGTAGAGGTAATTTATCATCATTCTGGCAAGTGCTTAGCGAATGCCACTTTAATATCAAAGACACCTACTGAAAAAAAATCTTTTGTTTTTTTCTAAAGTTCAGGATCCTGTCGCTTGAACAAGAAGCGTGCTTGAGGTATGTAGGTTTGATAGCACTTGTCTGATACCATTGGCGCTTCGTTCATGTAGTGTAGTTGGTTATCACGCCCGCCTTACACGCGGTAGGTCCTGGGTTCAATCCCCAGCATCGTTCGTTGCGTCATCTTTTGCTTCTTGCTGCCTAGACAACGCGTACCTATACAGTTACAGCTTGCAAACAATATTGAAGTGGTTAGCCGGATTAAAGCAATTATCATGCACACTATATAAAGTGTCCTTTAATCCAGCTTTACTCCAGGTTAACTTCTCGCAATAGGCAACAGAATAGAATCATATTATCTGATATTGCAATAAAGCACTTGAAGAGGCATCTTATGTCTTGTCATACATTGACTAACTAACACTTGTTGGTATACAAGATATCAGTCGAAGAAAACAACAGCGAACGATAAGGGAATCAATGCACTAGTTCATACAATTAATCTTTCTGGGCCACCAATTGACAGATGTAGTAAGTAGTCTTAACTAATTAAAGTCACAGGTTTTGTTTTAAGAACACGATGAGAATTGTAACGAAGACAGTCGCCAGAGAGAGGCCAACCGCGAAAGTTGCTGTCACAAAAGGAGGTACATTGTGGAGCTCAATGTCTACTTTAACTTCGTTGTTTCGTTTCATTGAATCGCACGCTAAAAACTACATTCTGCTCGTATTTCCTTCCAAAAGTATTCAGAGGCGTTCATACTATTGATCTTACTTCCACAACGGTGACAGATGAAGGCATCAAACCACTTTCTGGAGTTCATCTATTGACTGTGAGAGCTCTCAATGCTTTGATGCCTTCAGGGGTCACTGAAGTGTAATAGATCTATGGTGTGAGCACCTCCTCTGTGGGGAAGAATAGTATGTACGCCCTTTAATGCTTTGATACCTTCATCTGTAGTCGAAGTGAGCTTAATGGTATGACACCTTTCAATGACTTGACGCCTTGGATTTCAAAAAATTAAAAAATTAAGAATCACTTTGTGAAGTTAGACTTCAAACTACCTTGTTATACTTGCTTCCGTATTTTCATGGAGCTGCAGTATGTGTTCTACATAACACTATCGTTTACATAAAATATCCTTCTTGTTGAGTCCTATTTTACCAGCTCAATATAGACCAGGCTTCTGATTACGAACACGTGTTCAAAAAAAAACAAACTAAAATCAACGATTTTATTTATTACCAATACAATTCATTCGGTTTTACAAATAAAAGGCAACCAATATCAGCATGATGTATAATAACATAACCTCCTTTTTTATCATACCATGCTTGAGCTTGACGCTCAAAACTTTCTTGATAACCTTTAAATGGGTTCCTTGTTTGTAAAACTTTTTCTGCAACAACTTCTCCTTTAACAAGTATTTGCATCGCAAACCACGTGACTGTGGCCATCCATCCTGTTCTATCACGTGAGCAACCATATACTCTTTGTTCTTTTGTGCTCCTAACAGAAATATTCAATGTAACAAAGTCACGCCAGTGTTTTCTCTGCATTGACTTGGGTAGCTTCCACTTTAGTATCTCCGAGTCGGATTCTGCTACATCGAAAATATACTTCTTTGCTTCTTCAAGTGATACAGAGTCCCCTTTCTTAGCTAGCTCGCTTATATTTGGTATGTACCAGCTATAGCTGCCTCTGTGGCATACGATTGTATCGTTTACAACGTATGGTACTACATTTCTGTCCATACCGTTCTTAGCGTGTACTATTAGGTGTTCTCGTGCGTATTGTATGATAACTGACTGTTTTTGGTCCATGCTAACGTTTTTAAAACGAGAACAGAATAAAGGTCGCCAGAGAGTATCAGAAGAAGCTATTGATTGCCATTGTGAACAAATTAAACGAAGAGAAGGAAGTTGGCTCGCTTTAAACAACGAAAATACATCTAATAGGAGCTCCGTTGGTATAGTTGTAATACTGGCCATTTTACAAGCTTGTAAGTTTGCTGAAACAGAATTGACTGACATGGACTGAAAAACCCAAATTTAGTTTTCATTGAATCGCTGAGATTTGTCGACGAGTACGTGCTTGATTTCACGGTTTTTTTTATTGACACCCTCTTGTTGGTTGTAAAGTATATAGTCGTTAACACCCGAAACAAATTCAAGCAAATAACCTATGTAAGTGCAATAGATACAGCATAAGACTCTGGTTTTTTATTTCCACAGAGAACGTACATAGCGCTGTATGGCATGTAGATAACAACCAATGATGTAAGGAACACGAATTATCGTAAAACAATTCTAGGATAGTTAATCTTTCCTAACCTAGGTAGCTGAACAAAAAAAGGTACACTGGTTGATAGAAAAATGCGGGAATATAAATTGCCTCATAATAGCTTCAAGTTTATTCCTGGCAGAGTCTAAACAGTACATTACTAGATAAACAATGACAAGAAGTATGAAAAACATTAAAAGTGTGAGTGTGGGAGGAGCAATGTGTGAGTGAGGGAGCAATGTGTGAGTAAACATACTTTGGGCTAATTTAGATTTATTCTAAAAGTCAATTTTGTTTTAGTTGTGCGTTCTAAGAGTACTCTTAGCCATTTTTACTCAATCTGTTAATATCTTCAAGCAGAATCCCATTCATACTATTACATTGTGTGTACGAACCAAAGCATCCAGTCCTTCTTGTGTCACTGCCGTTCCATATAAATTTATTGTGTGTACACCAATCAAAGCCTTGACTCCTTTGTCTGTAACTTTTGTTTCACGTAGATCAATTTCATGTACACCAGCCAACGCTGAAATACCTTCATCGGTTATCAAACCGCAGCCTCTGAGCCCGATAGTATGTACACCAGCCAACGCTGAAATACCAGCGTCTGTCACACCCGTAAAATGTAACTTAATTGAGCGAACTCCAGCTAAAAACTTTAACCCTTCATCTGTAATAGATGTGAAGGATAAATCCAGTTTAGGTACACCCTTTAATACCTCGAAACCTTCATGTATAATAGAAGTCCGTGCTAATTTAAGGTCTTGAACACAGGTCAATGCTTTCAAACCCTCATTTGTAACACGTGTATCTGATAAGTCAACCACGTGCGCACTAGCTAAATACTCGATACCTTTGTCTGTAATACTTGTACTTGATACGTCGATGTCATGGACGCCCGTCAATTCCTTTATACCTTCATCTGATATATGAGAACATTTTCTCATCCAGATACTATGTACACCCTTTAAAGCCTTGATGCCCTCATCAGTAACTTTTGTGAATCTCAAATCAATAGTATGAACACCTGCCAAAGCCTTAACTCCTTCATCTGTAACTCTTGTAAAAGCTAAACTAATCTTGTGTACACCGGATAAAGCCTTGATACCTACATCTGTGACCTTCGTCATTGATAAATCAATGGTATGAACACCTGCCAAAGCCGTTACTCCTTCATCTAATATACGTTGACACTTGGACAAGTCGATGGTATGTACACCTGCCAATACCTCAATACGCCCGACCAAGGAGCTATTCACATTTATTTCGTGAACTCCTTTTAACACAGATAGCCCTTTATCTGTAACACCCTTGCAACATCCAATATCGATTGTATGAACACCTTTAAGCAAGGCAAGATGACTATCTTTTACTATTTCGGATAAGTCACACAAAGAAATTCGAGTATTTCGGAGCAGAGGGCTCCCTGAAAGACGGAGTAGTTCCTCTTCATCCTTCACTTTTATACAACCGTATCCGACGTGTTCGGTTACTATTTCTCGCAATAATCGGCATGTTTGAGCTGAACGAAGCGTATGCTGCCCGCATTTAAGAATAGTAACGATAATTTCAAGTGGGAGCGTAACAAGAATGGATTCCGGCTGTTCCATGGAGCTTCGCGTGATTGTTTGCTTCTGTAGGGCTATGTTGCTCTTGTTGTTCGATTCTCAGTAGTGGTACGTATGAAGAGCTTTTTTTAGATTATTTAGCGACCCAAGTTAAGCGTGGGTTTTTGTTGACTATTTGTACTTGCTATTTCTCTGATTGTGCTCTACCTCTTGCTTTGTACCTGAAGCATCAGTCTTTGCACCCCATTACTTCCTACTGCGTTAATTAAATTGTATAAACATGGCTGTTTTGTTTCACTTAATTTTGTCTGATCTCGCCAATACCAGAAATTACAAGCGCACATTGGTGTGGTTGACATGGCACTACCTTACCAACGCGTGTTGGTTAGCTTTGGAGAACTTTCGTGAACTTCACACTCCAGGAGATCATAAAAACTGCCAAAATTTTTGTGAAAAACTGTCACTTTTTGGTTTTTTTTTGTACAAGCTAGGTGTTGTATTAATATGTCTACTTGAGCATTCAGACTTATTCCAAGCACTAGTTTGTGAAAAACATAGGTACTCTTTGTGAAATAGATGACAACTTTTAATTTCTGTTACAAGGACCCTCCTACGCTATCTGTTTAGTTAGCGAGCTACATATCATTTTTAACACTTTCTGTACCATTTTCGGTTAACACAGGTAGTGAACTTATAGTACTGCTGATACGTATGAATTGTACTAATAAGCAGAACAATGCTAAGTTTGTAGTTGTACAACTCGGAATGTAAATGAAAACTAGTTCTAAAATTTCTCTTTGGTTAGGATACAAGCAAACATGTTCTTGGCACAAGATACAAATAGGTTTGTTACTATTTAAATTTTCTTTGAACCAATGAATTGCCAATCTTATGTTTAGAGATATGGGATACTGCCGGGTCTGGTGATTATGACAGACTTCGACATTTAAGCTATGCAATGCTGTATGTAATTTGTTTGAAAATCGTGCTTCAAATGAGCTAAAGACAGTCATTTCTGACACAATATTTTAGGTTCTATCGCTACCACTTATTGAAGTGGTAGTACACTACAATTGGCACTACAGGAAGCGATAAAAAAAGGATCAGAGGTAAGTACGTTAAAACGTTGACTGTTTATTAAGAAAATACAGTTAACTTTTTTTTTTTCTTTGTTTCTAAGCTTTCACAATAATATTTTTGGATTTCTTTCCATTGTTTTAACTCAATTCAATTTGTTCAGCACGACGCGTAGAATTTCTGAGAGATCTTACAAGCTGGATACGTGAAAGAACCTTTCTAGCACGACCCCAGTTCTCACGACTTCTTTCTCTTCTTGCTTTTTCAGCATCTATTGCATCAAAGTCGTCAAGTTCAGGTTCATCGCTAGATGATTCAGATTCGACTTCACGACGTCCATTAGCGCCAAGAAGAGAAGTACTCTCATCAGGTTCAGCCTTTGCTGACTCATGAGTTGGCTCATCAGGAACACGGATGAGTTTCAAAAAGAAACCCTATTCAAACAGTTAGGTAAAGAGCAAAAAAGTAACAAGACATAGTTACGTACCCATGGTACTTCGACGGCACCTACACCAACACAGAATAGCCATTGTTTCCAGTCTACAGGGAACTTTAGATGGTAAAGCGCAAGATGTGTATAGGACGTACTCAAGCCGACAGTTTGTGATGCTTTACCACCGAATTGAACGATTATAGCTTGTACAATAACAGTAATAACGATGACACCGATAAAGATGTAGTTATTCCATAATCCACCGAATACGTCCAAAGCTTTTTTAAAACAAAACTAGTTAGAAAGAATTCTTCTCAAAAAAAATCACGTGATGTTTCTTTTTTTTTTGGACGTACTGTCATCGAGACGTCTTGCGTTGAATTCGTTGAAGATTTGACAGAATACAAAAGAGTTGAAGATGATTGTAACCATCAATTCAGTCTTGTAAGTAGAGTCAAGATCGACACCTGTGTACAACCATGGGAACCAGTGTGTACCCAAGTATAATATTGTAAATAGAGCAATAAGTTGGTATGCAGCATGACCAAAGATGAAACGCCACATTCTAGTGAGAGGGTAAGTACAGTGTACAAAAAAAACAATATAGTGTTGCTGAGAGCAAAGGAAACGACGGTTGTACCTGTAAGTAATCAATTGACCTTTTCTTCCGTATGGTTTACGTTCAAGAAGTTTCTCCGTTGGCGGTTCTGTAGCGAGAGCAAGTGCAGCCATAGTGTCCATAATCAAGTTTACCCAAAGCAATTGTACAGCCTTCAATGGACTGTCACCTTCAGTTACAGCACCGACAAAAGCTACAATAACAGCAGCGACATTGACTAAAAGAAGAAAATCAGCGGCGAAAAAAGGAAAAAAAAACACGTGATTTTCACGTGATACGAGTAAAAAATTTACTTACCTGTCAACTGAAATTGTACGAACTTGCGGATAGAGTCGTATACGTTACGACCCCACATGACGGCTTTTACAATCGAGTTGAAGTTATCATCCAACAAGATAATATCAGAAGCATCCTTTGCTACTTCTGTACCAGAGATACCCATAGAGAATCCAACATCGGCTTCAAACAATTGTGGTGCATCATTTGTACCGTCACCTGTTACTGCAACAACTTCTCCCTTCTTTCTAAGAGCAGCTACTACTTTGAGTTTGTCATTTGGTGAAGACCTTGCCATAACTTGCAAGTTAGGCAACATGCGATCAACTTCCTTATCGCTCAATTTCCTGAATTTTGGTCCTACGAAACAAGTCAGGATAGAAGGGATAACCGCAATCCCGTACCTTCAATAGCAATACCATCATCTGTGAGAATACCACAACGCTTAGCAATGTTCTTTGCAGTGAGGATGTTATCACCAGTCAACATACGAACTTGTACACCAGCTCTTTGACACATCTCTACAGCCTAAAAGACAAGTTCATTAGAAACAATATACTATCGATATAAAACTTCCAACTATAAATACGTACGTGAGGTACTTCAGGACGAATAGGATCTTCAATACCAACGATACCAATGAGCACCATGTTATTATTGATCCCTTCAATATCAGATGCTCCTTCACCAGCGTCTAAGGCTTTTCCAACAGCGCTATCCGATGGAATGTTTGTATACGCTAGGGATAGTGTACGTAGACCATTAGTAGCGTACTATAGATAAATAATTAGAGATAAGATTTACCAGCAAAAGAGAACGCACTTTTTCAATCGTCTTTGTCAAACGACGTTTGTGAGCTGTTGTGAGTTTGACTTCTTCAACTCCGTCAGAACCAGCAGTAATAACGCTATTACAAAGACCAAGGACTACTTCAGATGCTCCTTTACAGTAAAGACGGTATCCATCATCAGTCTTAATGATTGTACTCATTCTCTTCGCAGCACTAAACAAGTTCAATATTTTTCCAACATCCAAAAAAAACAGAGAAAAAAAAAATCGCGTGCACAAAAACAAAAATCGCACTTACCTTGAGAATGGTACGACATCATGGATTTTAGATTCTTTTCTTACAGTGACATAGTTGCATCCAAGGGCTTGTCCGTAAACAAGCAAAGCGCATTCAGTCTTGTTACCATTGTATTGTGGAAGACCAGCTTCTTGTTCAGTAATGTAGGCGTTTGAGTTAACAGCAATGCCTTCAGTTAAGTAGTGAACTATTTTTTTGTCCATCTTTCCAGCAGTAGCAGGGTTCCTCTCATCGAAATAAACACCAGCCATCCAGGATTTTACAACAGTCATACGATTCTGTGTGAGTGTACCAGTCTTATCAGAACAAATTTGTGTGGCGGAACCCATAGTCTCGCAAGCGACTAGATGACGGACTAAATTTTGATCCTTCATCATCTTCATCATACTGTAAGCAAGGGAGATAGTTACAGCCAGAGGTAAACCTGTTTTAAAAAAACACGTGGTAAGTTTCGGGTTTTACAGAAAAAAAAGTAAGCAGGCTTTCGGGTGATTACCTTCAGGGACAGCAACGACAATAATAGTGATAGAAATAATGATAAAATTGACGATAACATCAAGTTCTGCCCAGTCCCAGTCGTCATCGTTTACAGCATACTTAACAACGGCCCAACTGAGAAAACGATTAGGCGTACAACATAACAAGCAGAAAACCGAAGACTCCGTTCACAAAACGAAAAAAAAAAAACAAATCTGTGAGCTCGTACCGAAGAACCAAAGCAGAGAATGTTACAATGGCAGCAGCAAAACCAAGTTTACCAATTAAATCGGCAAGCCAATCGAGACGCTCTTGGAGTGGTGTACTCTCTTCTCCGTCTTTTGTCAAACTGGATTTAAGGACACCCCATTGACTGTTCATTCCAACAGCAACAACGACCATCTTACCAGTACCTTCAGCGACTGTACATCCAGATAAGAAGAACAAATCTTGACCTCCTTTTTTCACAGCGTCTGCTTCACCAGTCATTGAACTCTCATCAGAACGTATAGCATGACCAGCGAGGAAAACACCATCTATTGAAAAAAATCAGAAAAAGCAGCGAAGAAAAAAAATTATCTCAAAAACAAACGCCTACTTTTTTTCAATTTATCACGTGCCAAAACACGTGATGATATTAACCCAAAAAAAGAGTTGTGTAGAACAAAAAGAAAACAAAAGAATTGGGTTTTTGATTAAAAACGCGTACCAGCCGGAATGTAATCACCAGTATCTAAAAGCACAATGTCTCCAACTAGCAGATCGTATACAGAAATAACTCTATTTTCTCCGCCTCTAATAACCGTACAGCTACGATCTTTGGACACTTTCGCAAGAGCCCTAAACTTTCTATCCTTTGAAAAATCATTACCAGCAGTTACCAGGGATACAAGAGCGACTAGAAAGTCAAAACGTCAGAGAACGTGGAGAAAATAAAAACCGAAAACAACAAAACAGTTTTTTTGTTCAAACTAACCAGCAGATAAAATAGCAGCTCCTTCAATCCATCCAGTTCTTCTATCATGTCCAACAGTCATTTCTAGCACCTAGCGAAGCGTTTAGATTAAACTGAGAAGTTGTTTTTTAGTTAAACAGTTTAAAACGAAACGCACTATACTAATGACAGCTGCCACTGAAAGCAATATCTACAAAAGAGCTAAAGTTAAATAATGGCCGTTTACGACGAAAACGAACCAAAATTTTATCTTGAAGAGCCTCCCATAAAAACGAAAAAAAAGACCTTGGTGGGACCTCAGCGAACTTGTTTACACCATATCTCAAAGAGTCAAGCGAGAAAAAGTGTCTGTTGGTGAGAAAAATGACAAAAAAAAAAAAGTTGAGTTTCAAGGATACGAAGCAATACGGTCTGTGTAATCAGGAGCTTCGTCATCAGCAATACCAGCGTCAACATCAGACTTAAGCAAACGTGTAAGCTTTTTTGGGCCTCCCCATTTCTTTAACATTCCCCTTCCTTTTAACCGACATTAGTAACACGTCACGTGACAAATTTAGTAAACACTTACCGTCAGTGAGTCTCTCCTGTACCATAAGGGTAAGGTTCTCTTGTGTGATCTCGTAGTCACTGCTCAGAGGCACGAGCCTCTCCATCTCGTGACTCATGTTGGTTGTTGTTTTTTGTTCCCTTTGCGAGGAGTTGTTGCGCACAAGAAAGTTATTGGCAAAATGGACAAAAAAAAAACAGAAAAAGAAAAAAATGGACGTGAACACGAACACCACACAAACAAAATATTGTCAGAATGCCCCGAGAATATACCCAACTCATCCAATGATACATATAACGATGTACCGCGCGTTAAGTTATTATTGTGGGCTTGTGCCGAAAAAAGTAATGTTTTTCGTATTTAAATGCCATCCTTGTAATAGTAACATATATAGGGAGCGATATAACTGTTTGGTAGGTCAAAACCGTATTAGTCAAGTGAAAATTCGTTAATTTTCTTTTTTTTTTTGAGTCTGGCTCAAAACGTCATTTTCTCTTGTCCCGCCATTTTTTTTGAACTAGTCATCGAACGCGATACGAATATGACCTCTAGACGCTTTATAGGTTCTCCTCCTCTCAGTAAATTTGAAAGCCAACCAATAACTGCTGAACCGAAGAGTATTACTAAACTAAAGGCAGAAATAAGCGCAGTATGCTAGTGGCTACTCTCGACCAACGTTTTAACCGTTTATAGTTGCGTACGTACTGTGAAGAAGAAAAACGACGTTATTTAGCTAAAAGGCTAGCCCTGGATGGTTTTACACAACGCACACTCGAAGAACAGGTAATAGTTCGAAATGTAACTATCAACTAACACTTCGCAGCCACTCGAAGAACAACTCCAAGTAGCTACCATCATGATGGAGAACGCCAGTGTACGATTTAAACGCAGTTGACTTGTTTTACCGCTCCATTTTGACACCAATGACAGGCAGAAACGCTCAACGATACTGCAATAACTAGACTCGCTAATAACGTACTGTGTGACATTAGCAACGCAAGAGTACATCATGATTGGCTTTACAGCTTAACCAACCAACTCCTGACTTTCCATTCTAACGCTAGCGGAACAGAACTGTACGTATTGGGAACATTAGACAACTTGACTCCAACACTTTTAGTGCATCCCAAAACGGTGTAACACCGCTTACGGAAGCAGTGCGCCATCTGAAAACGAAGTTAACGGCTCAAGAAGAACAAGTAAAGGTCCTAAACGATACCTTACGAAAAGAAGTAACCGAGCACTGTAAACTCCTCCTATCACTCATAGAAACATGTGTCACCATCTGTCGGTCATACAAACTAAACACTGCGCTTAAAAATGCTCAACTACAACTCAAAGCATTACAATCGCAAGTGCAGACTATGGTCTTAAAACTCAAGTACGTCATTTTATATGAAATGAAGATTTTTTCCTTTCTCGGTTCGCTGTTTTTTTGGATTTTCAACATTTTGACACCTGACGCTTTTGTAGCAAAATCCAAAACGAGTTTTTGATTGACTCTTACCCTGCACACAAAGTCGCAGCGTTAGGACAAATCAGATCAGCTCTTACATCGAGGTTGGAGGATATGAATATACAGAAGATTAAACTCCAAAAACGTCTCAAAAAATATCAACTTGGTACAGAATTTGACACTTTGGTTGAAGAATATGGTCAATTGCATGCTCAAGTGGAGGAGAGAAAGTGGCATCTTAAGTTACTCAAGCCAAAGTAAGCGTTGACGTCTGTTTTAAAAGAAACAATATTGAAGTGGAAGGAGAAAAACGTGAAGCGGTGTTCTTTGATGTAAATAAACAATGTATTTTAAAAAAAATTGCTCGTTGATTTTCTGGTTATGGGTAAACGGGGTGATCATCATTACACACTGACGTGTGACAGTAGGGGGTTTTTTTAATAGCGTCCCAAGCTTCAAAAATCGCCATAGGTTCTCGACAAGCTATTTTATTGTTTTTTTTCTTTATAATGCAATCGTTTATACAACCATACCACCAGAGGACTAATGTAATAACGTAAGTAACGATGAAGTACAAAACAAGAAAAATACATTAAAACAACAGAATTTGAGCGGTTTTCTTTACACTGGTTGTAAAAGTTTTCGCGTTTGGTATATTTTACGTACGGAGATACGTGGCCATAGGTCAGCGGCTTCACGACCTACTGGTCCAGTAATTGATGATCCTTTCATTTCACCTTTGATGTTTACAATGACGCCAGCGTTGTCTAAGCGTATAAACGTGAGGATTTGATCAAAAGCGAGAAAAAACACACGAAAGTAAGCAACCGCACCTTCAAAGTAGATGTGAATACCATCTTTACGTCTCCAGATCTTACGCTGTCTAATAACGACGGCAGGCATGACTAAAAAGCGATCTTAGCTCCAAGCGAGTGTAGCGAGTTTTCTACCTTTTTTACGCAATTCAGGTTTGTTACCCTTCTTTACTGTGCACAAAACCATGTCTCCAACGGCAGCTTTTGGTAGTCTGTTCAATCTACCTTTGTGCTGCTTTTTGGCAATAATGTACAAATTGCTTGCGCCTGTGTTATCAGCGCAGTTAATAGTAGCGCCTACTGGCAAACCAGCTGTGAATCTGTATTTACTTCCTACGCCGGAACCTATGCGTAATATTTGAGAAACAGGTACTCAACAGTACGAACGCGCACCTCTCTTGGACATTTGTGATAAAGATGCGTCTACCTAAAGATTGTTCAACAATTTTCGTTAAGTTCGATATAACAAACCTTGCCTTATGCTGCACGCTTGAAATAAAAAAAAAAATCCGTTTAGGACAGAGGATAAACGGCCTGTGGGCGTTTACTGGAATATACGCACTCGATGGCCAATAAAAACGGTACTGTAATACACCAAGGGTGGCAAGATCGCGATGTATTACTGTTGGTACAAGTTGTAGCAAAATATGGACTGTCAAATTGGACGCAAGTCGCACAAGCTTGTAAACAGGCTTGGAATTATCGTGGTGATCCAAATCGTTTCCAACCGAAGTATTGTAGGGAACAATACCAACACTTGCAAATGAAACTGAAGTGCGCGTTAATTTCGGCATTTTAGTTGTTTTTATTTTACATAACGCTCTTAATAGCTCCCAGCGTTCTTCTAGCATGCAAGGTACGCTATATATACACAAAAACACAGCGTAATTGGTTTTTAGTAAACGCAATTGCCGATATAGTTCTGGCACAACGGATTGCTTTTCTCGAGAAAGCTGTACAAGTGTATAAACGAGAAATATGGTATGAGTCTTTTTTGCCAAACTCACACAGGAAACAACGTTTTTTTCTAACTTTCTATTCAGTCACACAAAAGAACAAATAGTCCTCGTAAAAAGCGGTAAAAAGGACGAAGAGCTGAAAAAGAACGCTATGGCTATTTCAATGCACAAACCACAACATCAACAACAAATACACCAACAACATCAACAACGTAAAATTAATACACAAGGGATAACCCCACGGCGTACACAGCTACCGCCAAATCAAAAAAACCTGAATTTTACAGCGATGCAACCAAAGACAACAGGTCCACCACGTGTTACTCCACCACCTCCTACACGTCCTTCAATGCCTCTTAAATTCATACAATCATCTCCAAGCAACCCAGCGCCTGGCACAGTCAAAAAAGCGAAGAAAGGAGTACGTTTTGGTTTTTTTTTTGGACAGTTTTTTTTTTTTTTTCGTGGGTTTACTTATCATGTGTCAGCTTTCTACGAGTGGGTCTCATGCAGGTCATGGTCCAATGTCAAATATGCAAACTACTTTTTCTGTTTCACAGCAAATCACGTCTCGCAGGAACCAAGTTGTTTTACAATCACATCCTCAATCAGTGTCAGCTCAAGGAAATTATAGAACTTTACAACAAGGTCAATCACAATTTTCAGTATCTCCCAGAGGCGACAGAAAAAAATTATCTCAGCCTCCTCCTGTCATGCCAATGCAACATCAAATGCGTACATCAAATACACAATTTCAAACTCAACGACATCAAGTACCTCCAGGGATTACATCGCGACAACAACAAAGGTAAGCTCATAAATCGATCATGATTTTTTTTCATTGCTACAATTTGTAGTTTTGTTTTGCGTGGAAGCGTTTCCTTAACGGTTTTTTGGTAGTGGTCAACAAGTACCTGCTTATATGCAACGTCAAGTCATGCCAAGACAGAATGTGAGACATCCTCACCCTTTACAACAACAACAAAACATGCAAGCTATGCAAGCAATGCAGAGACAACAAGCGATTCAGCGTCAACAACAGATGCAAATGCATCAACAACGGATGCAACAACAGCAACAGCGGTTAAGTACTAGAGTACAAGTACCTATTCAGCAACAACAGCAACAACAGCCACCCCCTCAGCCTTCGCCTATACAGCAAGAGACTATACAGAGCGGATTTCAAATGCATTTTGACGAGCCCTTTCAACATGATATTTCTGGAGTTGATGAATCTCCGTTTTCTGATGCTTCTCAGTTTGCTTCAGATGTTACATTTGGAGATTTAGACTTAGGGTTGGATAATTTGGATGGAGGTTTTTTTACGCAGTAATCCCTCTCTCAGCGAAAACTTGTAAACCCAAAGGGTTTGTTTTAATTTTGTAGATATAACTTGTAACCTTAGAGACTTTTTTGAAAAAAAAAAAATTGTCTTGGAACTTCGTGCTTTTTTTTTTTTTTGGAAAGTCGTTTGGCTTGTACTCATTTTTTTTGACATTTCCTTTTTTTTTGTGTCTGGAATTGTGATTAAAACGGTAAGGATTGTTTTGTGAAGGTTCAGGTGTCTTGGAATTTGTTATGTAGTGTACATTGTTCTAGTGGCTCTCTTTAGTTTATATACGCGTTAGCGGTATGTAAGAGTTGCTTTCTATGCATGTCTTTTGTTTTTCGCTCGAATTTCTCTACCTTTTTTGTAATGTGGTTTAAATAGGCCGCGAAAGCGATGTACGTTATAGCTAGAGTACCCACACGTAGATAATGTAGCGAGATATTGTTGAGAATAGTCGCAAAAAGTCGCTAAATACTTAACTTTTTTTTTAAGTTGTATCGATTCAAAACAGACAACCTTAGAACAACTAAAGATGTCGCATATGGGTAGATATGGTGGCGGTGACCGAAGAGGTGGCCGTGGAGGCGGTAGAAGAGATTCCTACGGTGGCGGTGGTGACAGAAGAAACAGCTTCGGCCGTAGCGGTGGTCGTGGACGTGGCGGTGGCCGTGGACGCGGTGGTTTCGGTGGTAGAGGTATGAGAAACATCACGGAAAATGTGTAAAAACAGCGTAATTAATTATTATAGGCCGTAGCGGTGGTCGTGGTGGACGTGGTGGTCGTGGACGTGGCCGTGGTCGCGGTCGCGGTCGTGGTGGTCGTGGTGGCCGCGGTAGAGGCCGTGGTGGATCTAGAATCACAGTTGAACCACATAGCCGTATGCCTGGCGTATTTATTGGCCGTACCGGTAAAGATGACGTCCTTTTGACCTATAATTTAACACCGGGCGAGTCTGTCTACGGTGAGAAGAAAGTACCAGTTGAAAACCAAGTACGTGCATAGAAAACAGAAAAAACATTCAAAAACATAAATTCGGCTCTAACGCACTAAAAAGGAACCTGGTGAGAAAAAAGAATACAGAGTCTGGAATCCTTTCAGATCTAAGCTCGGTGCAGCCATCTTGGGTGGTGTTAAAAACATTTACATGCCACCTGGCTCAAGAGTCCTTTATTTGGGTTCTGCATCTGGTACCACAGTTTCTCATGTATCTGATATCGTCGGAGAGGTATGTCGCTTTGAAATAACAGATTTTTTTATATTTTCTTTCTACGCGTATCAAGTGAAATAAAATACTTATATTTGCATCTTTAGGAGGGTGTTGTATACGCTGTAGAATTTTCTCACAGAACTGGTCGTGAATTGATCGAAGTTGCCAAAAAAAGACGTAACATTGTTCCAATTATTGAGGACGCACGTTACCCACAAAAATACAGGTGCGTTAAAACAGAAAAGTTTTCAATTTTTTTTATCTGTTTTTTCCCAACTCTGGAGAGTTGTCTTAAGAGACGAAAAATCTGGAGAAATAATTTTTTTTTTTTGTTTACAAAAAAGCCGTAACTGACTTTTTGTTCGTTAGAATGTTGGTCGGTATGGTAGATTGCATCTTCTCTGATGTCGCTCAACCTGATCAAGCACGTATTGTTGCTTTGAACGCTCAATATTTCCTTAAAAACGGTGGACACTTCGTTATTTCCATCAAGGTATGTTTAAACTTAGTCTTCTTCGTTTTTTTTTGTTTTTTCTGAAAACAACTTCTTTGCACTTTTTTTCTTTTTGTTTTTTGCGCTGTCAAATGATGAACGGAGAGCGATACTTAACCTACGGTGTGGACGTATTCCACTTAACTTATGACAACGTAAAAAAAAGCCTAAAAAACGAAAGAAAATTCACTCTTTTTTTTGCTTTACTTGAAGGCAATCTTACTTACTCCTACTCCAGGCCAACTGTGTCGACTCAACAGTACCAGCCGAACACGTTTTCGCACAAACTGTAAATGAACTTAAAGCAGAAAAATTCAGGTACACTACTTGTTTCATTCACGCGTAGCGAGCGAGCAAAAAAACCAAAAACCTCCTTCCTTCTTCGCTGTTTGTTTTCAGTTTTCTTACTCTCTACTTAGACCACGTGAACAAATGTCTCTAGAACCATATGAAAGAGACCACGCTGTAGTTACTGGAGACTACAGACCTTTCAGCAAGAAAAAGCAGTAGACTTAACATCTCGATTGCCTTGACTTAATTAATTTTTTCTCTACCCCCTTCGCCCTCTTGTATCTCAGTGGGTATCGGCGCTAGACTTGTTTTATTTCATGCATAAGGAACAATGTCTAAAACACGTCATGGCGTTGAACACAAAAAGATCACCCCCTACTCGACCCTTACTGAGACCACTTGTATTCGACCTTGTAGTTCCTTGTATTTTGCAAAAGAAAAACGATTGTGTTTTTTATTTTTTGCACAATATATGACAAGAATGTAATAAATGATTGTCTTTTTATACTTCGTTGCCCTAGTTCTTGTTTAGTTCTCTTTTTGTTTTTCGTCTTTTTGTGCGAATCAATGCAATTGTGTTAATCTTATTGCTCCACGTGCTGGAATGCTTTTACAGCCCCAGATTTTTATGTATATTGTACAGCATACAATACCTCTTTTTTGTTGAATTGTGTTGTCCTTTTCGCTGGTATACGGTAGTTGCAGGAGCGGCAACCAATTGATCTCATTCTCACGGTAACAATTTTCTGTTTGTTGGACTAGGGCGAGTCCTTAGGACAAAGGCTTCCCTAGCGTTATACGCCTACCTTTCCATCTCTGGTACGTCGTTATAAACAGCAACAGATAAAATGTCATACGCAGACTTGTAAAACCTCGGTAGGAAGCCACACACAACAACCTTAACTTACAGGCGTTGCAACATCTACCGTTTACCACAAGTAGTCGTCAAAATGCAACGTAGAACCTAGAAGGGTAGAACTACTACGTATTGTTTGCAGCGCTCTAAACTTGCACAAATGCATTTACAGATGAAGGTATTTATGTACAATCAGGATATCACCTCTGCAACGAATTAAACGTGCTTTCCTTCCGGAGCAATGTGAAGGTATACCAAGCACTTTTGCAATGTAAAGTTGGAACGTGATAGACAGACATGTTGAATGATATCAGAATGTCAATAGTAAGTGCTACCAAGGGCGTTTGAACCACCCACTAGTAGGCTTGGTGGACTACAACTAAACAAGAACAATCTCTGAACAAGACTTAATTGGATAGCCTTTGTAAACAACAACAAATGGCAGCTTCTATTGAGGTAATAAACACGTGTACAATTCTAAACGGTTTTTTTATTCACCAAACACTAGCTACACAGTAACAAGAAGAAAAATCGACTTTTAAGCCTTCCAGTAGAGCTACACGTGTATATAGTCGAAATTGACCTTTATGTATTTATTTTATGGCCTTTATTATCGAAACAAGCAGCGATAACGTCAAGGTTTAATAAGGACTTGAATAAACACGGTAAATGGTTAGGAATCGAAGAAGGAAGTGTTGTTAAACAATGTCAATTTATAGATGGTAAGATGGACGGAGAATACACAGATTTGGTGAGTCATTGTTTTTATATCGTTGGAGAGCTACATGGCGAATACAAACAGTGGCACACAGGCTATAAGATTCAATTACGTGACCTATCCTTCTATGTAAGGGGTAAGATGCAAGGAGAGAGGAAGCAATGGTATATGAACGGTCAATTGTATGAGACTGGATTTTATGTAAATGGGAAAAAAGAAGGAATTTTTAAAAACTGGCGGCAAAATGGTACTTTACGTTCACAATGTTCTTATGTAGATGATATGTTAGAAGGTACATATACAAGCTATTTCGAAAATACAAAGATACGAGAAAAAGTTGTATATAAGGGAGGTAAGAAGCAAGGTGTTTATCTGAAATGGTACGAAAAAAATGGAGCTTTGGATGAACAGTTCAACTATGTTAATGATGAAAAGCATGGACGGTGTACAAGGTTTTGGTGGACCGGTATAAAACGTGAGGAATGTTTTTATGTAAAAGGAGTCTTAAATGGAAGGTACAAGTATTGGAATATTGGAGGTAAGCTATGTAATAATTGTACATATACGAATGGAAAACGTGATTTTTTCAGTTGGAAATTGTTCAAAGGACTTTAAGGGGTTCCCTTAACAAATGTTCTTTTATTTTCAACAACGTTCATTGCATCATACTTAAGTTTTCTTGTACAATAAATAGTTTGATAAGAAACACCAGACGTCAAATCAGCTCATCTATTGAAGATTTGCGTTGTTTCATATTTCTATTGTGGAACTATGGTATCCTGACATACATGCGCTCTCAAACCCATGAGCAAGCATTATATAGCAACCTAATATTTGCAAGACAATACCTTCTTGTCTTAGTCGCCAAACGTTGTGACATGTGACAAGTAGAAACCTCTCCAAAACAGTTTTTGTACTCTTCGTGATATCCTTCTATGCTACATTGCTTGTGGCAACAATATACCTGTCCAAGCGCAACAGGAAGAAACGTAAATTGCTCCACACCTTGTTTATGATGTGGCTCGTATACTCCAAACCTTTCTGGCTTCAAACAACGAAACTTGTTGTTCTGGTAAGGTGGCAGTATAACATGTTGTAGTCAAGGTGACACTACAATACACGAAAATTTACAAAAAAGCAGGTTTTCTTTTTTTAATGGTCCACGTGCTGCAACAAACACCCACTACGGACCATCTGTTTGCTGTGAAGCATTATCAATGTGTTGTAATAGCTACCAGAATGTGCGCGGTGTTGCCTACAAACATGCAATGTAGTTATAGTATTGGCTTGTATGCCCACAACTGCAATAAAAGTACAAAAAGATTTATGGCTATTTGCATGCAATTGTCGTTCATGCTTGGAAGGACAAATCACAAAACATAGATGCCAATTCTGGAGAGCTTGTAAGAATACAAGGTTTGCGTGAATAAGCGGTAGGAGGGAGGTTTTTCAATCGAATACTGAAGGATAGTTACAAAGGAACGAATAAAGATAATAGCCAAAGGCTTCCGCTAACTCATATTTTATTTAGATCTATTTAGTTAACACTGTTGAATTTCCATTGCTGGTTTCCGTTATTATTGCCTGATTGCCACATGTAAACATTTTGATTGTTGCCTGCAACAAAACATCAACACCTAATTACAAAACAAATAGATTATTACCTCCACCATTGTTACCATCAATAGAATAAGCTGGTGCGTTTCTCTTTTCTAGCCTGTACTTACTACCTCCGACAGAGACTAGTCGCAATAAGAAAGTGATTGAAAGACTTTTTGTTTAAATGACGTTTTGTTAAAGTTATGTTTTTGACACGTGCCTTTGTTCCAATGTTGGTTGTGATTGTTTGCTCCGCAAATCCATAGTTTTACGTTTTGTCCATTTGTACCTCCTGAACTACCATCAAGGCAGAATTGAGTGTTTCTCTTTTGGTAAGAGTAGTATCCATCTCCTCGAGAAATCTCAACCCATTGCTGGTTTACATTGTTTATGTCATGAGTGTTAAGAACAACCTAAAGTCTTATCAGTCATGGCAACTATGTGAGTAGAAAAGCGTACGTTTTGACCGTAAGAGCCACCACTTTTACCATCAAGAGCATAAGATAGTGAGTTCCCTTTTTGGAGAGTAAAAATGTTGCTTGAAGATCCACCACCTAAATACAACAGTTACAAAACGGAGCTGGTTTGAATACAAAGAAATAGATGAAATAAGATTGGAGCTTTAGGAGGTGCTTACCGCTTACTGACACTGTCAATTTTCCATTTGTGTTAGCACCCTTTGTTACAGTTGTTAACGAGAAAGGAAAGTGCTTGCAGTACCTGTGAGGCAAACACGATTGGCTTCAATAGAATGTTTCCTGATAATCTCAAATCAAGTGTGTCTGTATTCGATTGTACAGGGACTGTTACTTTAAATGTCTTAGAGTTCGAAGGTAGTATATTATGAGCATTTCCTAAATGAAAAGTCAGTATGAGCAACCAAAACAGAATTTTAAAATGAGCGTGCCAGGGAAGTTTACTGTGGAACTACCATAGTCCATTGTCAATCTTAATGGGTAGTAAAAAGGAGCATTACCCTTTACGATGAATTAGAGATGTTAAATGAGTTCAATGTACCCTATTAAACATCTTTACAGTAACTGTTAGCTGGCTACCGCTTATGGAAGTTGTAACTGATTGAATGTAGAACATATATCCCAGTTTTAAGGCAGCCTTGATGGTAAATTAATACAATGTATAATGTCACGTGTTTCTCGTACAGCAAGTGCTCTTGTTTTATCACTCGAAGGATACCCACCATTGCTGAAAGCAGCGTTATTCCTATAGTTATTGTTTAGCCAACGGTTTGTACAAGTGAATAATGAAGAAGTAAGTACCATAGCCAAGAAGGACGAACAGCATCAACACAATCGTCGAAATCTTGAGGATCAACATCCTCACCAGAACAAGCAGATATAGGATCTAGTATGGTCAGTATAACTCTGTTTCAGCATGCTTTTTTTTGTACTTGGTTCCATAATACAACGTTGAAGTTCAGGACGAAGCTCTCCACCAATAGGAGCCGTTTTCCAATTGTTATCAGCGTTAAAATCGGTTATCTGGGCCAAAAAGCCCCAGTTCGGGGTTAAAGTGCTTTGCGCCTAGACAGCAAGTTAACAACAAATAATAATGATCATCTTAGTATGTACAAATGAGTCATCGTTAAATCCAATGCGAAGTTGTGAAGGTGTGTAAGTACCAAGCTTATTTGGATATCTCGCTTGAATAGATGTTATCTTAAAAGAGCTATGGTATAGATTAAAGAAGGGAAGGAGATACTGTCAACTTACTCATCAAATGCCTTGAGGATTTTGTTAAGAAAGTTATTGCTTGCAGCTTGGCAGCCTCCATTATGCCACTCTAGAACAAGGATTAAAGAAATTGATCGTTTATGGTCACTTTTTTATTCTCAACCATGTACCTCCCCTGAAATAGAGAGTTAGAAGGATGTTAATCATTGTATAGTTAAGTACCAGTGTCCGTAAAAACCGAGCTGAATTACACCTTGAAAACAGATTAGTTGTTTTGGAAATCAAGAAAAAACCCGGAAAGTCAGAGTTTTTGCATACCTATCCGGCTATCACCATCGTATCTTCGACCCATTTCCTTTATAAGGTTTACAACAGCAGTTTGAAATTTAGCGTTTTCATAATCAGGAGCGACACCTTCTCCCATTAGCGATATAAAAAACAAAGAAGAAACAGCTTATTTTTTGCTCAAACAGCAACAAGTGTCTTACCTCCACCAACCCTCGAATAGTAGCATAAATTCATTCCAGGCAACAAATACGAGGGTATAGCGTCACTTGGGGATGTTGTTTGTCCTGGATAATCTACAAAGACTCGAAAGATTGCATGATGTCCACGGCTAGCCACTGAGATAAAAAGATTAACAAAAAAAAAAGAAGATTCACAACATTTGTGTTCTCTGTTCAATACACATTCGTACCATCATTTAGTAAAGGCTCCAACCCTGTGTCGAATGTGTAACTGAGAGGCAACCATATTAGTATTTAGAAGTCGAGTATACTGCTAGTTTGTTTACCTGTTTAAGCCATCATTTAGATCATTCATCTTGACGTAAAAGTTCTCCATGCCTAAGATACTGAGTAAGTATTTAGCGATAATTTTGACAGGCTTACTGTAAGGGAACTTATCAGTTCCAGGTCTGTAAGGAACGAACCCACGTAATGGATTTTCGTGTGTTTTAGAAGAGTCAAAATTATACGTCGTTGTGCCAGCCATGTAACCCAAAGGGCAGCATATGAGCAGTAGTATAACTAAAATGTTCATTGTTGTTCCAAGAGTTGTTGCTATCGAAACTTGTTGTTGCGAATTTTGATTATTTATTTCGCGATTTTTACAGAATAAAGCGAGTTTGTATTTAGCGCTAGTTGGTAAATATATTACGCACTAGTGAGAGTAAACAACGTGAGTGATTATACAGCAGAATACGCCTACTAGCGAAAAAAACTAGCGAGAAAAAGAGAAACGTTTCGTTTTTATATCAATGCCTATTTCTCTACCACGTGATATACGTAAGACACAAAACTGTTTTTTAACTTTACGGGTGTGAATTACCCTGTGTATTTGTTCACGTTTTCCATTGCGCAAAACTTCATTAAACGACAGTAGTACGTTGTTTACGAAAGGGGTTTTGAAAAAAAAAAGAAAACGAAAGTTCTCTTGTACTTTTGTTTTGTCCGTCTACTTCAAGTTTTACTAGAGTTTCTGGAAAGTGAGTTTCTAGCACTGTAGCAGATCTAGCAAGATGTGACACTTCTGGCAAGTGGTGTAGGTCTATCACAATGTGAACTATTTGCGTCAACTGTCTCATAGTACCTTTAAGGGACAAACAAATGTCCGATGTCAGTTTCAAAGACCTTAGCAATATGATCGCAGTATTTACCTAGGCACTGCACATGGTACGTTAAAACGACACCAGTAGATATTGAGCTAAAAGCGAATCAATAGGTTCAATAGTCTACAAAGCTTTCGGATTACCGCCAAACACAGTAAGAATGCCTCAAACGCAGTTTGCCGTTTCTATTGCTTCTAATAAATCAACGTACGTGTATAACTTCTAGCGCTTACGCTAGCGCCTACCCCACTCTAGTAGAAGTCTCGCAGCATTCAAAGATCAAAGCAGGTATATTAATGTGAAAGCCTCCCACAGCACTACCAGCGTTGCTGTAGGCTTTGTAAACCACCGGGATCAAGTATGTAAATAAAAAATTATCACGTGGTTTGAAACGGTTGGATTCGAAATTTTACGCTTGACAACGCGAGGGCGTCACATTTTTTTATCTCACGTTCTGTCAGAAGTGTCAAATCCGTCAGATCTGACAGATCATTCAGAAACTGGATTTTTTTGTTTCAAGTCAAAACTGAATGAGACAATGTTAATATTATTCGTTCAAAACGAAGATCATTAGATTCATACATATGAACTGTGAAACTACTTCGGTAGTTAATAAACATTTTTCAGTACCCAGTAAGGGTTGTAAGGTATTAGTTGTTTTGTAGCCACGCACTACGTTTTGTGTACCATAGAAACTCGTAGAATAAAAAACACGTATTAATTTTGAAGGCTATATAAATTGATTAAAAGCTCAACAAAGAGCAAGTCACGTGATGTTTTGGCTTTACCTATCGTTTTCTTTTTGTATTAGTATATCACTTGCGCAAACAACTATCAGGCCTATTGATACTACTAAATGTAATACAGTACTCTTTTTGGCACGTGGACACAGTTTTGTTCCAAAATTAATTAAAATATAGGCCGACAACAATAACTGCAGTACTGATGGCGTGGGCGATATCGCTATACACCAATACGCAATAGAAGCTGGGTTAGATATAGAATTTAGGTGTACGCTTACAGTATCACTAAAAGAGGCATCTAATTACGCCGTGATGGTATGTTCCTCGTACTGCTAGTTATGAACAGTGCGTTTTGGTCTCACAGTGTTTAGATTGTCTCTCAATCTGCGTTTACTGAGAATGCCCAAAGACTTGTAAACGCAAACGTTCCTATAATAGTATATGAAGAGAAGGCTTTCAGAGGCTTCCACATGGGAGTAGGCTTGCAGAAAGCGGGAAAAACGCTTAATATTAGCACACCATCACATCCTTTGGCTGCAGGCCACACCGGACAAATCGACGTTGTTTCATCCTGTAGTGACTGTTTGGTTTATGCAACGAAGGTTGGAAAAGGAGCAACAATAGTAGCAAGATCTAATACTACAGCATCAATCTTTGTCTACGAGAAAGTAAGTTCCAATAAAATTCTGTTTTAATGTTTATAAAAGGGTGCAATACTAATGGGCGGATCAATATCACCTGCTGTCCGGATTGGTTTATTTGTGGGCGATAATGCTAATATTACAGAGACAGGGGGAGATTTAATAAAAGCTGCAATAATGTACGCCTTCAACAATAGCTTGTGTGGTACGACTTTTGTTATTTTTCTGAAAAGATTCTCACTGTCGCTACAGAGAATGGAACAGAAGTCGTGGTCACTGATACTCTTGAAATTATCGAGAGAGGAGAAGTCATTGATGGTATGTAGTTGGTTTGTTTTAATACTAAAGCTGTAAATAGGACATTTAGTGGTGAATACAAATGCAACACTTAAGTTTGCTGCAGGCGCTACTCTTGATATCAAAGGGTGTGCGTTTCTTGATGGCAACATTGTGATTGATGGACTTGTTGGTGCAGAAATAGTAGAAATAGCAACAGTAGGAAGACACTGTACTGTTGACCTATCGACAGCACATGTTCGTACATCTGAAGGATGTACACTGAATCTGCGTCAAGGTACTGATGACAGTATTGGTATGATTTCCTGACTAACTATTTTATAGAGATACAATCACTTGTGGCCTTCAAAGAATCTACATGTTCACAAAAAAGCCAGAGTGGATATCTGAAAATACGTATTACATTTGTACTCTTGATGCTGTGTTTGTGTATGTGTGCTTTTTGAATAAAAAACTGCAATGTTCATACAAGAGTTGATTCATGTGATACATACAACAGTATCAGGTTGATATGAAACAAAAAATCAGGTTAGTTGGTAACAACAAAGACAGGGTTTCCTTCCAATAATCTTCTGGAACAATGTGCAATACATCTATCGAGTAAAATGGGCAGTAGCTACAATCAAGGTCGTGCAGGACTGAGCTTAGCTACACATGCGCCATCTTCACCCGCAATGTTTCACCGCACGTTTTGCCACAATGTTGACACGTAGGTGTATATTCCAGCATTGCGAATCCATTAGCCTGGAGTGAAAAAATTCAAAAGACAATTGATTCAATCCTGATCACTGGGTTTTGGAGGCTACTTTTGATAGGTTTCAGAACAAATTTAACTTGTATTGCGTCACTTCCATCTGCTCTGTTACAGTTATGTAGGATACCTATTATTGAAGTTTTATCGTGGTTACAACCAAAATTATGTCCTATCTCATAACCACAACCCGATGAAGAATAATACGTTACCATTTGGGAGAAACCAACTTAAGTCAGTTAAGTGCATTGTTTTGCTTTAGATGAAATCAGGCATTAAAAGCGACAACTGCGAACTCCCTCACGTTAAATTGGTAGTAATTGGAGATGGTTCTGTTGGTACAAACGATTATTTAAGTAATTACTCATTTATTAGCTGTATCTATCGTATATATGCCATGAGAAAGCGTTTTACAATGTAAAAACTAAATTGGTACAGGTAAAACTTGTTTAAGCACCAGACTTGCTGAAAGTGCGTAAAAAGTATTTTTTCGCGCGTTTAAACAATACCAGAGAGGTTTCCGGAAGGTTATGTTCCAACGGTTTTCGAAAACGACGCACGAACGTACGTTCAGACTTCGTTTTTTTTTAATGTTTTTTTGTTCATTCATCACGTTGCATCAGTCAATTATTTTTATTCATCACGTGTGAATTGACAACAAGGTGATTTTTGTCGCTGTGTTAATAGTGATGTTATTCTTTGTTATGTATTTGATGAGGTACTAATTGGTCGTAGTTCTAAATTTCTTTAGGATGCATGTCAATACGCATTTTGGACACAAGGTAGAAATAGGTTTGTTACTATTTTATGTTCTTGTAGACCAACCGATTGATAATCTTATGTTTAGGGATATGGGATACCGCTGGTTCTGAGGAATATGGCAGATATCGAGCTTTAAGCTATCCTAAAGCAGTATGCAACCAAGAAACTGTTTTGAAATTTTTTTTCATTTAAATTACTTATTCAATACATTTCTGTAGAGTGTATTTATAACCTTGTTCAGTCTTGTAAACAAAGCAAGTTATAAAAACGTGTTGTCTAGGGTAGGTTATATCTAAATTTATATCTAACAGTAGTCACTGCCTTCAGCGTTGTTTTTATGATGTTCCACAATCTTAATCTGTTTTGTTTTATAAAGTGGGATCCAGAGCAGAGACGTAATTGCCCAGATGTACCAGTGATATTAGTTGGTACAAAGCTTGATTTGAGGGAGTTGTATTCAACGGATAAAGACCATAAATACACAGAAAAACCTACCACAAGAGAAGAAGGAATAAGTTTAGCAAAACAAATTGGTGTACGCTGACACGTTTCTGTTATTATTCTAAACCTACACCTATGTACTCACTGTGATATTTAGGCTCATAGTTATGTTGAAGTGAGTGCAAAAACAGGTGACGGGGCAGAAGAATGTATGTTTTCTCCTTTATGTGGCTAATTATTGGGGTTAACTTATATTTCAAATAGTACTTAATGAGTTATCAGCAGCTGGGTGGTTGTTCAGCCATTACGATGATTATGATGGAAAACAAACAATAGGAAACAAATCCGATAAGAAATGTACTGTAATGTGACAACATGTGAACAATAAGAAAAATTTTCTTCTATTTTCTTAAAAACAATGAATGGTATCCAATGGACGCTCAAACAAATTCTCATTGTATTCAGGGTATCAGGGAACAAAAAAGTTAGTGACATGTTTTCATTGAATTGTATGCTTAAAAACTTTCAACTGAAGGTTTAAACCCCATCACATCTTTGCTTTGTTTTTGATCATTGTGTTATGACTTCAGTAGATGCTCTACCCAATGAGATACTCCAATACATATTTATGAACCTTTCTCCTCAACAACTATGTCACAACTGCTCTACAGTATGTACAGTCACCACGCGCACGTGACTAACGGTATTTAGGTTTCAAAAAATTGGTGTGCTGTTTTTGCGTTACCTACAACATGGATTAAACCGCTGTTAGCGGAAAACGGCGTCAAATATGAAGATGGTAAGACTACAAATTATTTATGGAATAATAACGTCTACCAAGCATCTAAAATGCTTGAACTGTGTCGTGGTACATGGGTTGCGCTTGGACGCATACTTGTCAAGCCTACCAGAGAGTTACTATATAAATATCCTCAAATTGACACCGTACGTTAACAACTATGTCACGTGTAAACATATCATTTCGTCTGTATCACGGATGAACAAAGGTAAATTTTTTCTTAAGTTTTGCTTGTAGTTTATACACAAGGACATCAGGCTATGCAAAGAGTTGGAACAAACTGAGAAACCAAGCTATGGTTGTCCTTTCAGCATAGAATCTATACACGTGTGTACAGTTGATGGATTTGTCAAACTGATTTGTCACAACACAAAGTTTGTTCATTCTGAAATTGTTGACAACTTATGCTTCAAAACGATAAACTATGATTTGTCAAGTAAGTCCACCATTGATTATATCTTTATAATCATGTTATAAATATTTAATTTGTACTCAACTTAGGTGAGCTAGTTGCGCTCATAGCAGGCCATCTTTGTTACAAACATGACTTTGTTTCTCATATTATTCCTAAACTCATGTCAATATACAAAGCGTATCCAAAAAGTGTTGATGCTCATAGGTACACACCTTCACCCTTTCCTCCTTTGCCTTCATAACACATTTGGTGTAACTAATCAAAATAAAACAAGGATAATCCAGTTTTTGGGTTATGTTTTATCACACATGCCACTTTGTGATGATATTGCAACTTCATCGAATACTTTCTCTTTACAATTTGAAGCTTCTCTTAAAGTGTTATCACCAGATCACTACAAACTACTATCAAAAGCGTTCTCAGATAGAATACAAGTGATGCTTCAAACCAATGTAAAACAAACAGGTAAAATCACGTGTGCTTACAGATATGTTTTTGTAGAAAACAAAATCAGAGTTCTGTTTCCGAGGATTCTGTTACACTGAGCCATCGGCATCTAATCTGTTGATACCAAAGAAATGTATCAAGAAAACAGATGTATTGTGGGATATACCACAAAGAGAACTTGCAATAGAGATGACACTAAAGACACATGAATTGTATGGAGTGCTTTAGACAGTAGACTTTACATGCTCATTTACCTCTTTTTAGGATGAGGAGATGTTTGCTTATTTATTATATCTTCGGCCAACATATAAGTAATTCAATAAAAGCAATCGCTCATTTCAACATTGTAATACAATTAAAAACATTGCTAGACTTACAATATTTTTTAGGTGGCTGGATATGTAACTGAACAAGTGTTGAAGGGAAAGACTGCTGGCATCCGTGCAAACAGAATCAAGTATTTTATTAAGTTGTCTCAACATCTTGTTGATATTAATAATACACATGATGCTATGGCTATAATTAGTGGGCTAAATACTGCCCCTGTACAAAGGCTCAAAGTTACATTCAGCAAGGTAAAGCTCAACAATTATGATCCTCTTTTTTTTTCTCTCTTTTTTCTTAATCATGAGCCCGTAGATTTCAAAATCAACGATGAAGTCATATGAAAGTTTACTTACATTATTGAGTAGAAATAAAAGCTACAGGAACATTCGAGAGTTTTATTTGTACGTTGAAATAACACGTTTTACAACCTTGTTGTTTTATTATTTTTATGCCAAAAGCCTCTTCTCATTCTTTTAACAGAAAGCGTATTGTGCGTAACCAACCACAAGTTCCTTATATTGGATTATATCTACAAGATATAGTATTTATGCAATCAGGTGGTTGTGCACCTCCGCCATTTCCACGATACAATATGAGAAAATACAAAATGCTGTTAGAGGTTGTTGGCAACTTTAACAAAATATTAAAACCATGCTATAACTTTAAATCAGTGGCTTGGTTAAGATCATTCATAAACGGATGGAGAACTACAATGACTGAAAACGAACAATACAGAGTATCTTTGGAGGTTGAACCAAGAAAGAAGAATGTTAAATAAAAAGAAAGATGTTTAAGCATCTATGGTTGCATTGCTGTCGTTTATGATATCTATGCCATTTGTAGTACACTTCACTGTCCGTGATATCAAGGTGTAGCTCCACTGGAAGGTATCTAACACTTTAATTCTCATATTTCAGAATATTAAAGGATAGGAGAGGTATTGGGAAACTGATGGTATACTGTAGTCTGATTCTACTTGCTGCACGTTTATTGATTCCTTACAATGATATATGGTACAACAAGTATGGCTTTGCTATCTTAACAGCTTCCACATGCAGCTTCGTTCCAGCAACACCATTTGTCACTTCTGATACGAAAGCATAATGGAGATCCAGGATAGCAGTATGCAGTTGAACCTAATAAAATAAACGTGAGATACTGAACAGCACATTTTGATCTTCACGTACATTGGCCATTCTTTTCACGACCACGTTTACGCCATCCAGGAGGACACCATCCATTTGTATCACATGTTTCACCACACAATAATGGTCCTTGCTAAATCGTATGTTAGAATACGATGGAAATGTAAGAAGAAGACTTGACTTACTTCAGTTGCTCGTTTAGCTCTTTCACTGAGCTCGCTAGATTGGATCGCCAAGGCAACAGTCAATGCCATAAGTACAAAAGCGAAAAGTATTGTTGTTTGCATTGTTCTACGAGGGTAGTTGTTCTTGTTAAGGTTTTTATTTATGACTGGAAGGTTGAGATGATTTAAGTCTCCATTTCATGTGAAATGTTATGGTAAAATATAGTTGTTTTACGATCGTAAGTCTACTTTGCAAAAACCAGACAGAATACTGTTGTTTGGTTCAGTATATTGATGACTTAAGATCAAGGATAGCAAGTGTTGGATTTAGCGAAAAAGAAATGAGATAAAACAGCAAACAGTTTATGATACTTTAGTTCAGTGAATAAGAAGTACTTAAAATCGATGTCTAAGTGCATTCAAACAAAACCAAATTATTAAACCTCAACCAACAACAAACCTCATCTTCAAACAAACAACAAATGAACACAACAATATTATTTGTATTGGTGACTTTGGCATTGATACCAATTGCCTTGACGACCCAATCTAAAGACTCTGAAGAAATGCCAGATATGCACGAAAAGAGATCAACTGAGGTATGTCTATTGCTACTTTACATTGTATGTTAACTAACGCCCCATTTAGCAAGGACCATTATTGTGTGGCGAAACATGTGATACAAATGGATGGTGTCCTCCTGGATGGCGTAAACGTGGTCGTGAAAAGAATGGTCAATGTACGTGAAGATCAAAAGAACGGTAACAGACTTCTTAGTACTTACCTTTATTAGGTTCAACTGCATACTGCTATCCTGGATCTCCATTATGCTTTCGCATCAGAAGTGACAAATGGTGTTGCTGGAGTGAAGCTGCATGTGGAAGCTGCTAATATCTTGGCACTCCAATATTAATGTAAAACTAAATAAACCCAAGTTTTACTATTGTTCGTTATCACAGTTAGGTCGCATTTGTTTATAGTTGCAATTTAACAACACATTTTGTGAGCCCGTCGAATAGACAGCGCATATGGCAATGTGTGTGCCTGTAAAACCCAACAAGCGTAGGCAATTACATTAGCCATTTAAAATTGAGCTTTAACAGAAACCAGAAGTGAAACCCTGTTCAATCGCTAAAATAATGTTCAACGTAGAGCTAGAGTAAAGCAGTACAGACTTACAATTTCTTTTTGGGCAAGTGATACAACATCCAGGCAGGGTGTGGCTTCCAAATGGTACAGTTACACAACAGATGTTGATAGAGCGAATGGTATATAGGCAAGTTTAATTCGCATAGCAGCACAAATCCAGACTGTAACTGAAGACAATGTAAACACCCTTCTTTTTACGTTTGTCCTTATGCCATTGATTGCTGCCTTGATGGTCCAATCTAATTAGCTCAGTGAGTGAACTATGGCATAAGAAGTAAGTCAACAATTTTTTGCACAGTTGTGAGCGTGACACATTTTTCTGTAGTGAACTAAATGGGTAGACATGGTCACGAACAGCGTTACAAGTGTGAACAAACCAAACTGTCCACACTGATATACCGCTACCCTGGATTATTAATAATCTAACAAAACTGAGAGGTGCTGGAATGAGGCAATTTTCTGTCAGAGTGGATCAACTTTGAACACTAAAAATGTAATTAAATTTTAAACAACTATGACTGGCTGGTACACCAAGAGCATTCCATAATTCATTAACCGAATAAATGTGACTGATGTGCATGCTTCATTTTGATATACGAGCAGTTTAGTAAACTGTAGTCTGATTCTACTTGTTGGCGCGTTTATTGATTGCATACAATGATTATGGTACAACAAGTATGGCTTGCGATCTTAGCAGCTTCCACATGCAGCTTCGCTCCAGCAACACCATTTGTCACTTCTGATGCGAAAGCATAATGGAGATCCAGGATAGCAGTATGTAGTTGAACCTAATAAAGGTAAGTACTAAGAAGTTTACCAACCTTTAATTTTCACGTACATTGACCATTCTTTTCACGACCACGTTTACGCCATCCAGGAGGACACCATCCATTTGTATCACATGTTTCGCCACACAATAATGGTCCTTGCTAGAATGGGGCGTTAGTTAACATACTGAATGTAAAAGTAGCAATAGACATACCTCAGTTGATCTCTTTTCGTGCATGTCTGGCATTTCTTCAGAGTCTTTAGATTGGGTCGTCAAGGCAATTGGTATCAATGCCAAAGTCACCAATACGAATAATATTGTTGTGTTCATTTGTTGTTTGTTTGAAGATGAGGTTTGTTGTTGGTTGAGGTTTAATAATTTTGTTTTGTTTGAATGCACTTAGACATCGATTTTAAGTACTTCTTATTCACTGAACTAAAGTATCATAAACTGTTTGCTGTTTTATCTCATTTCTTTTTCGCTAAATCCAACACTTGCTATCCTTGATCTTAAGTCATCAATATACTGAACCAAACAGCGGTATTCTATCTGGGTTTTGCAAAGTAGACTTACGATCGTAAAACAAAATATTATTTTACCATAACACTTGTACTCATGGCATTGACATTGACTTGGTCCAATCTGATGAGCTTAGTGAAGACCTAAACGAGCAATTGAAGCAAGCCTGATACATTACCTTTCTAATTATTGTTTGCATGGCAAGGACTATTGTGGTTAAATATATGATACAAATGGATGCGTACTACTAATAAGGCCAGACGAAAGTAATCAACCAGTGACACTTTTTTTTTTGAAATTCAAGACATTATCTGCAGATGCTATTCACGTGATAAAACCTAAGTTCAGCGCTCGTACGTAGTTAAGAGCGGTCGTTTATCCCTAATACATCTTCTTCAACTGCTTTCTTGGCTTGAGCTATCCCAGTAGCCAAGAAATTACCCATAAGCGAGTCGTCACCGTCAGCCATACCGACTTGGCGTTAATTGATGTAACTTCCGTCAAAAACTCTTGTACGGTGACATACTGGTTACGCAACGCGTCTTGATAAATTGTATCTACAGGAAAGAGTCACTACGGACTTTCAGAAAAAAAACGTCAACCCTATGCCAAAACCGTTTTTATGAGTACAATAAGTGTTTCGCTGTACTCATTTCTGGATGTGTGTGTTTGAGGCCAGCTAATTCAGTTAAAACTGACTGTTTTTTGACAAGTCGCAAAGTAAATCTCGAAGAGTGATGGAAGCACAACCTTTGCTTGATGATTATTCAAAAGCTAACGCGCACACTGAAAGAAAGGCACAATTAGTGTCGTTTAGGGTGTAAATAAAACAGTTCTAGTTTATCATACGCCTTTATTTCTTGGTAGCTCATGCCATACTTATATGCATACTGGTGACAGGTATGCCTTTTACCTATTTATTTGCGTTGCAAGGGTACTATAAAACCTAATCTACTTGAAAGGACCAATAACCAATTACACTGCGCTTAAACCAGCCTTGTTGGAGTCTAAAGTGTACGCTAATTTATGTGGTGATGATTGGAGAGAAACTTGTGTTCCTTCAAGATTAGAACCTTGTTGTGATGTTCGTACTTTTTGAGTCACGTGATATTTGTTTGAGTCACGGCATGGAAGTTCTTTTTTTTTTGTGACGTATTTTTTTCAGGCTCAGAACTTGGCGCTCAACAGGTTGCCTCAGATTGCTTTTGGTGGATTCTATGTTTTAGCCTACCTTGCTGGAGAGTTTGTAGTGCGTCTTGGAAATGTCAAATGGAACATAATACTTGCGGGGTAGTAATAAGTGCAAGTTGGATTGTGGCAGCTTTTGTTCATTCTCCAGAAGTTCCTTACTACGTACAGCACTCAGCGCCTTTTTCAATTTTACATACACTGTCTTTAGATATCATCTTGGTTACTACCAGCGTGTTGGCTCATTGCTACTTTTGTCGGAGCTATGGTGTACCTCGCTTGCATGCAGTTTTATATGGGCGCAGCCTCCAAAGGTACAAATCAATGTAATGGTTAATTCTGTTAGCTAAGTTGTATTGTAGTCAAGCCAAATGCGATTGGTTATATCAATGGCTTTCTAACAGGATCTTTGGATCTTAGTGGTATTATATTTTGGTTGTTTCTCGTAGTGTATGACTGGGGTGTATCGCTAAGGTACATTTCTTCCTTTTTTCTTGTTCACGAACTAATTCCTGATTTCTCTTTCTTAGATGGGTCTTCTTAGGATATGGTGTACTTGTGTTCATATTCGTTATACCATCTGCTTTCTTCATGGACCCTGATTATTCTTTACTGACGCAAGAAAACCAACCAGTTGTTGGGGAAAAACCACCATCGCTCTTGGAGATTTCGAAAGATGCTCCAAATCCCATCGTTATTGCGTCATGGTATGTTCAATCTGATCTAAAGCGTCTCAATTAAGACTTTCATATGAAGGGCGTATGCGATATGTACAGCACCATTGGGTTACTTCTACTTGAGTACTGTACCTGATCAGATTAATTGGGTGACAAATATTGGAACAGTTGATGCTGATGACGATACTGCTCATGATCTCACGTTAGGGTTTTCTATATTACTACCAGCACTTTCATTATTTGCTCCCCTGGCAGGATTTATGTTTCATACAAAAGTGGAAGGTACACGTGAACTTACTTATTCGTTTGCATAATCATTTTTTTAAAACTAAATGATGTTTCTTAGGTTTGCGGACTGCTTGGAGAGGTGCCTTACTATCTCTTATCCTTGGGCTCATGTGGGTTGCTTTTTCTATGATTAAGGTAGAGATCGTATATTTTCTGATTTACTTTTGAAGCTAATATCTACGGGGTAGATTGCAAACTTACAATACGCCACTTTTATCTTTTTTATTTTATGGAGAATGTCAACTTTTCTTTTCTCTAATCAGCTGATTCAACAATACTGTCCAAGAAACTTTAGTAGAATCGTAGTTGTGTACGCATCAAATACTAATTTAAATCAAAACCAAACACCATATAATTGACACGTGATAAACAAAAGACGTTCAAATATAGTTTTTTATCATGTGATACTGACAAGTTATTTTGACTGTAGAGGATACTGTATCAGTGGTATTGGTACATTCTTGACACCTGTTCTCGATACACTTGTGTCACCTAATAACTATTATTATTGGGTAAACTTTGGCATGTTTGCTGTATCTGTAGTTCCTACAGCAATTCTACTTGGATTCGCATTTGCACTTCGCGATGCAAACTATAACGGCTTGATACTAACACGTCCTTCACACCCGTAAGTTTGACACTTTAAATCACTCTTACTTATATTTTGATATTAGTGTTAATGAAGAAGATGTGGAGTCTTTACAACCATCATAATAAACAAAGTTATAGCTAACTGCAGCTTACCAATTTTTTTGTATATCAGGTAGACTTTTAACTTTATTTTGTAAAGACACCATGTTTCGCAGTCACAACCAATCCGAACTTTGCAATTCTACCATGGTAGTTATCTTGCCAAATTCTTTTAGTGTAAAACCCCAAATAAAAAAGGCGTCATTTATATTTAGTGTACTGTTCACAACTTGTAACTTGCGCTTATTTCAAAGAAATCATGTGGTTGGTCAATATAAAACAACTCATTTGGCTATAATTTATATCCTAAAAGTGGTGTACCAGTAAGAACGTCATAAGATACAGAATAGTTTTTGTTAGGTAATGTATTATTTATTACACATCTTCAACAGTACATAGAGAATCAATTGTTTATTGTTTACCTGTATCTTCTGTGGTTCCTTGTTCGTGTGAATGATGATACCCAAGTATTCCTATTTCGCTTTGCATATGATCTAGATCGGTTATTCGTGTGTCTTTTTCTTGAAGAGCTATATTTTGATCTCCTTGACGGAGAATACATTGAGCTTTGATCAAGAACATATGAGGGTGCTGGTGAAGAATGTGCAGGTAATATACAAGGAGTATAACTTGAGCTTGAAGGAGTGTACTTCGGGCTTATAGGAGTATACTTTGGGCTTGTAGGAGAATACTTTGGACTTGTAGGAGCATATATTGGGCTTGAAGGAGGATACTTTGGGCTTGTAGGAGAGTACTTTGGACTTGCAGGAGCATATATTGGGCTTGAAGGAGGATACTTTGGACTTGTAGGAGAATACTTTGGACTTGCCTGGTGAGTGATATAGGAGTATACTTTGGGCTGGTAGGAGAATACTTTGGACTTGCCAGTGATATAGGAGTATACCTTGGGCTTATAGGAGAATATGCCGTTGATGTAGGATCATATGCCGGGATGATAGGATCATACTTGGACTTGAAGGAGAATACTTTGGGCTTGTAGGAGAGTACTTTGACTTGTAGGAGCATATATTGGACTTGTAGGAGAATACTTTGGACTGGTAGGAGAATACTTTGGACTTGCCGGTGATATAGGAGCATACTTTGGGCTTATAGTAGAATATGTTGGACAATACTCAAGGCTTGAACTACAGTAACCTGTGCTTACAGGGGCATAATTTTGGCTCGAACAATATAGAGATAGTGGCCTTTCATTGTAAGTACGTCTTTTGATCTACCTCTCTTCCAATGTGGTGATGGGTGTTGATTTTGGCGTCTTGGACGTGTTTTTTTTTTGGTTTTGTAGGAGATCTTGATTTGTTAGCTCTATTTCTTCGTTTACCCTGATAATTAACACCCATGGCTGTTATTGATGCTATTGGTGTTTTTCGTAAAGGTTTGTGTTGTTTTTGTTATTGTGGATGCTATGCTCTCGGTGGTGTATTGTAATTATTGTTTGTTAATAAGTGTGATGTACCTTGACGAGGTATGACTATGTCAGCGCTTAACTTAATAAACAGTTCGTTTAACCTATATCTACGTACCTTACAATAAGTAGTATGTCTACAAACAAACAATCTCCTCGGTTGGGTTTTATCAAGATTCAAGATTTTTTTTGAGTTTTTCTATTTTAAAACAAACACGTGAGCATTTTTTTTACTTGACGCCTGGTGACTGGTGCCTCATGCGCAGATTTTTTGAAGATGAGATGAAGTAATTCCATCGACTAACAATAGACTAAGTGAATGCCAAATGGCATATAATCATTGACTTAACAAACCTCTTTCCATTGACCGTGTACCCACTGAATAGTTAACACCATCGCATCTCTTTGCTTTGTCTTGATGACTCCGGTAGTTGCTCTAGCAATACTATTACAACATGTGGCAGTACAATATGTTGTTTCTTTATTCACAATGTCAATTTCAAAGCTTAAATTTGTCCAGTCTTTTGATATTACTTCATGTTCTTATTTTATGTTTCCTCGGTTCAACCTCCAAAGATATGTTGTATTTTTCGTTTTCATTCATTGTAGTTCTCCATCCATTTATGGTTGATCTTAGCCAAGCCACTGATTTAAAGTTATAGCAAGGTTTTAATGTTTTGTTAAAATAACCAATAACCTCTAACAGGATGTTGTATTTTCTCATGTTGTATTGTGGAAATGGTGGACGTAAACAACCACTTTCTTGTGTAAGAACTATGTCTCGTAGATATAATCCAATGTAAGGAACTTGTGGTTGGTTATACTCACTACGCTTTCTGTACAAAGAATGAGAAGACGAGGTCTTCAGGTAATGGGACAACGTTGCAAAACACTTATTTAAACGTACAAACAAAATTCTCGAATATCCTTGTTGCGTTCAGTTACACTCAATAAAACGCTTAAACTTTCATGTGACAACATCGTTGATATTGAAATCTACAGGCTCTTGATTAGCCACGTTTGAGAAAAAAGAAGGAAAAAAAAGAGTGCGGCTCAGAATTGGTATTTTGTTTGAAATCTTAACCTTGCTGAATGTGCCTTTTAGCCTATATACAGGTCCACTATGTAGTCCACTAATAACACCACAAGCATCATGAGTATTACCAATATCAACAAGTTGTTGAGCCAACTTAATAAAGTATGAAATTCGCTTTGCACGGATGTCAGCAGTCTTTCCCTGCAACACTTGTTCAGTTACATATCCAGCCACCTAAAAGCGTTGGTCAGAAAGCCATTCATACTTTTAATATCGTACTAATGTGAAATGATCTCTAAGTGCCTGTACTGATCTATGAAAAGGGTATGGGCAAAAGAATAGAGCTATCATCAAACATTTCCTCATTCTTGAAACAATGTGTAAATGAATGTGTAAACAAGCAAAAAAGAGAACCATACAATTCATGTGTCTTTAGTGTCATCTCTATTGCAAGTTCTCTTTGTGGTATATCCCACAATACATCTGTTTTCTTGATACATTTCTTTGGTATCAACAGATTTGATGCCAATGGCTCAGTGTAACAGAATCCTCGGAAACAGAACTCTGATTTTTTTTCTACAAAAACATATCTGTAAGCACATGTGATTTTACCTGTTTGTTTTTTGGTTTGAAGCATCACTTGTATTCTATCTGAGAACGCTTTTGATAGTACTTTGTAGTGATCTGGCGATAACACTTTAAGAGAAGCTTCAAATTGTAAAGAGAAAGTATTCGATGAAGTTGCAATGTCATCACAAAGTGGCACGTGTGATAAAACATATCCCAAAACTGGATTACCCTTGTTTTATTTTGATTAGTTACACCAAATGTGTTATGAAGGCAAATGAGGAAAGGGTGACGGTGTGTACCTATGAGCATCAACACTTTTTGAATTCGCCTTGTATATTGACATGAGTTTAGGAATAATATGAGAAACAAACTCATGTTTGTAACAAAGATGGCCTGCTATGAGCGCAACCAAGTCACCTAATTTGATTAAACATTAATCACTACAATGAACATACTTGAGGTGTCATAGTTGATCGTTTTAATATTAAAACATAAGTCATCAACAAGTTCTGTATGAGCAAACTTTGTGTTGTGACAAATCAGTTTGACAAATCCATCAACTGTACACGTGTATAGATTCTATGCTGAAAAGACAACCATAGCTTGGTTTCTCAGTTTGTTCCAACTCTTTGCATAGCCTGATGTCCTTGTGTATAAACTAAAGCAAAAATCACTTAGTAAAAAAAGTCGTTATTGAGCACTGTGATGCAAAAATTAGGTTCACTGTCACGTGGTTTGTATACAAGTAGTTTGTTAACGTACGGTGTCAATTTGAGGATGTTTCTGTAGCAATTTCAACGGTAGGTTTGACAAGTATGCGTACAAGCGCAACCCATGTACCACGACACAGTTCAAGCATTTTAGATGCTTGGTAGACGTTAGTATTCCATAAATAATTTGTAGTCTTACCATCTTCATATTTGATGCCGTTTTTCGCTCAGCGGTTTAATCCATGTTGTAGGTAACGCAAAAACAGCACACCAATTTTTGAAACCTAAATACCGTTAGTCACGTGCGCGTGGTGACTGTACATACTGTAGAGCAGTTGTGGCATAGTTGTTGAGGAGAAAGGTTCATAAATATGTGTTGGAGTATCTCATTGGGTAGATCATTTACCGAAGTCATCAAAAACAAAGCAAAGAGATGTGACGGGTTCAATTGAACAGATTTTTATAGCTTTTTTATTCATTGAAAACATGTTTTGCACAAAAGCAGTTGTATCTTTCTGTGTTGGTTTATAGGAACTACCAACGTAATATGGTCGGTGTTTATTCGCGTGCTATAGCACGTTGTGAGAAAAGCTAATACATGCTACTTGTCGTTGATCAACAGAAAGGGAAACTATTTTTTTCTATTTGGTAAGTAAGTTCCAATAATTATAGCATGGCTTGTTTCATATGGTTCCAGAGTAATTTGTTCCTAGGCCTAAGTGCTGTAAGACTATAAGTTGTCTAACAGCGTTTTTAGTTTATGCTTGTGTGCAACAAAGTAAATTTAACAACAGAATGGTGAACTTTTCTGCTCTTAGATCTTTTACAGTTTGTGAGTAAAACTGCTCAGGTAGCATTGCATCACCAAAGATTTGCCGCTTGGCCTGTGGTAGCGAGTGAGTTAAATAACCTTCAGCTACAGCAACAAAAAGAAGGGATCATATGTACATGGACAGAAATAACAAAGCCTCCTCCATCTGAAAGGAAATATTGCGCATTCACACCAATAATATGTGCTTGGTCACGTGTAGAAATATCAGAGAAGATGCAATCAACTGTATTGACCAGCATTCTAAGTTTGTTATTGAGTAGAAAGCAGTTGTCTTTTATCTACTCTACCTGTATTTATGTGGATAACGGGCATCCTCAATGATTGGAACAATATTTGGTCTGTTTTTGGCAACTTCAACCAACTCACGACCACGTTTGTGAGAAACTTCTACAGCATAAACAACACCCTTCTAAAATGTATGTAACTAAGTCTGGTATTTGTTACAAAGCAACATACCTCTCCAACAATGTCAGACACATGAGAGACTGTAATACCAGATGCAGCACCCAAGTAGAGCACTCTTGATCCAGGCGCCATGTGAATATTAATAACACCGCTGATGATTGCTGCTGCAAGCTTTGATTGGAATGGATTCCATGTTCTGTATTCTTTTTTCTCATTAGGTTCCTATTAAGAGTTAAGACTGTGTTCCTGGCTTCTGTTGGCTATTAATTGTTTTGAATCGTCGTACTTGGCTTTTCACTGCTACTGTCACCTCGTCATACACAGAACGGCCTGGTGTTAGAGAACAGGTAAACATACGCTTTTCGCTGTTTATTTCGCCCAAAAATACTCCTAAAAAACGTTGATGTGGTTCAATTATAAGTTTGTATTCATCATTACGAATATCACTACGCCTACTACCGAATGGAAACATAACAAATGTGTAGAAAAATAAAGACTATTTGTGTTAGTCATTTTTCTTATTGGTTTGTCTAAAATAAAAACTGATTTGCATCACGTGTTAATCAAAAAAAAAACTGTTGTGGTAAATGAAATATATTTGAAGTACTGCTTAATGAGTTTACATGCTCCATGAGACAAAGAGAAGGACCAAAGAGAAGGATACAAGGTTAGTGCTGGAAGAAGTATCTTCCGTTGGTGCAACAGTCACTTCACTCGGCATCACGGATCCATCACTAGGCGCATCAGGTGCCATTGGAGATTCTGTTGTTGCTGAAGGCGATTCTGTAGTTGCTGAAGGCGCTTCTGTTGTTGGTGAAGGCGCTTCTGTTGTTGGTGAAGCTTCTGATGGCATACTCGGTTCTGCTGTTGGTATGTCTGTAGGATTGCATCCAGACTCTGATGGATCACAGTAAAGATTAGGCATCAAAGTACCGTGCCATTTCGCTCTCAACTCAGCAACACTTTGGCTGTCGGCTTTGTTAGTATCCCAGAAGCTGTATCCAAACTTTTCTCTATGAAAGAATGGACCAACATGGCCACCCAGAATCCTTCATCAGCCAAAGTATTACACAGACCACGAGACCACTTGAGCGACCAAGGAATTCCTGATTTTGGACCAGGAAAAATGCCCTCAGCTCCACCACCTGCGGCAACACAAGGAGAATGACCATCAGGTAAGTAAGGCTTTTGATCGTCAGGATCAGAAGGTACGAAACTTGCTCCACAGTGAGAGTTTGTACTGCTTTGACAAGGACCGTAAACTTCTGCAGAATCTGCTGTGGCAGGGTATTTTGTGTCCCACATTGTAGTGAACTTGCGTTCAGCACCCCACTGAGCACGAGCAAACATGCAGTAATCCTTCTTTACTTGTCTGTCAGCACTCGTATAGCCTAAAAAAGATCACTTTTGTTTTTTCTACTTCCTAAGCTGCATGTAGAAAACACGTGACATGCCAAAGTGGCTTTTTTACAAATTAATTGGTATACTCTTTTTTTCGTACCTACTAGCGCTCGCACGTGATTTAACGCTATACGATGCCACTCATCGACTTCTGCTTTCGTTGGATTCAAGACGTCGGCAAAAGGATTGTGCTTATAGAATACCTCGCGTATGCCTCTAATACGATCTACTTGAGGGCAAATAGCCTTCCAGAAGTCCTCTCTGTTCATTTTGGAAGGATTGTAAATAGTTCCATCCCATTTAGAGTCTTCCCATGCTTGAGCGTTAATCCAAAGTACGCCATCAGGATCATGTGATACTTGGTTGCTGGAAATCGCTTTTGTTTCGAATGACGACCAATCAGCTGGATCTGGAGTATACTGCTGTAGAAATACTGTTGTCACACATAAGCATAGAATCAAGCAAGTGACTAGTTGTGGTAAGTTGTTTGATCCAAAATAATAACAAACCAAGCGCAAATATTAAAAATACAAAAACAACAAGAAAAAATAACATAAATGACACGTGACAAAAGTATAAAGTTTTTTGGAAATTATTTAAGACTCGTAAAGTTGAATTGTTTTGGATTGCCAAGGAGACTCTTGTACTTATTCTAACGTGTACCTGACACAAAGTTTTGCATCTTCAGTTGTTACGATGTTGAGAAAAATGATCTTATTATGAACGTAATTCACACAATTAATCAAGAGGCAACATTTTGTCGTTTTGAAAGGCAAATTACAGACTGTTATCACGTGATTACTCAAAGTAAACTTAATATGACTTGTGTGGTATCTTTTGTACCGAATTAGCTTAAAAATGGTGGCAAAAATAATGGTACAAAGCATAATTAGCTTGCACTTTAGAAAATGGCAAAAAATGTTCTCCTTCTTTGGCAGTGTGCTTAATCCACGCCAAAAGAGGTACACGCAACTAAATACTGTTCGATTAGCGCTAACGTTTGTATTGAACAAGACTAATGTCATACGGTACAAAAAGCCATAAATAGAAAAATATCTTCATAGCATGATTCAAACGAGGTAAACTAGTTAAAAACAGTATGGCACGCCCAGTTATAATAGATACAGACCCAGGAGGTACGCTAATACCGTTTTTGATATTAATTAACATAAAACCCAGTCGATGACGCTCTAGCTATACTCCTAGCGCTTGTTTCGCCTAAAATTAAGGTTCTCGGGATTACAATCGTACCTGGGAACCTAAGTGACGTTAAACAAATGGCGGAAAACGCGTTCAAGATCCTAGAAGTAGCAAACAGGCGCCACGTGCCGGTACGGACAAAAAATCAGTCTTTTTTTTTGTATTTGCTCATTGCAAAACAGGTCTTTGTTGGCGCGTTGAAGCCTTTAGCACGTGCTCATAGACCCAGTGATTATTGTGTATATGGCTATGATGGTATGGGTGACACAGGTACACAAACAAAGAAATACGCTGGTTTGTTTACTGGTTTTTTCTAGACTATCCTAAAACGGATCGTAAAGTTTCAGATAAATTACGTCCATGAAGTCTACACAATGGGAGGTGCTGTAGGTTATCCTGGTAATAGAACAACTGCAGCTGAATTTAACAGTAAGTACAACAATGAACGTTCAAAGCTAATAATTGTGGCAGTATCGATTGATCCTGAAGCAGCCAAAATATTTTTTAATGCAGGTAATGTTTTTTTCTAAAGTGAGAAGCTTTGAGATTTCTGATTTTAATCTTACCTACAAGTACATGAAACTTTAAGTAAGGTTGACGATCCTATGTCTACAATGACAATACTAGAACCTACAATGTTCACATCACGTGAGATATGCGTTGATGTTGAGACAAAAGGCGAATTGACAACAGGTGCAACTATTGGTGATTTTCAGAATGTTTGGAACCGTTCTGCGAATGTTATACTTTACACCAGCGTTGATGAAACAAGGCTAAAAGATGCAATGTGTAACGTATTAAGACATGCAAAGTAAAGTATACAATACAATCTAAAGCCTATGTTTCACATAGTACTTAACAAGATCTGTTGCTGTTTATTTAAACTCATTTGTTTTGTTTACTGTTTGAAGAGGAATGAAACTTTATTGTGTAATTTTTACATCAAGTTCACCAATAGGTTTACTCCAATCGAAATCTGGTGATCGAGCTTCAACTGAAGACCGTTGATTCATCAATAATCCTAATCAAAAATAAGTTTGATTTAACACTCATTGCATTGCATGGTTGGTTTTAATGGATTAACTATTTTCATACCATATGTGATATCCATCTTAGTCTCTTTGGTAATTGGAAGAGGACCAATAGAATCAACTGTGAAGGCGAATAAAGCTCTTTTCAGAAAGTTAGCGTAAGTCTTAGTTTTATTGTTCAACGTGTTTGTAGGCATACCTCAGGTGAGAACGGCTCAAGAGAACAGTGTAAGTATGACCAACAGTCAATTCTGAACCGACATTGCAGTTTGCTACACCATGCTTGGTGGCATTTTGAGCAGAAATGT